>JAMQGT020002103.1:0-88472 GCA_024447675.2 Pterophyllum scalare | reverse complement strand
TATGTGTAACCTACTTCGTTCAGTTACGTATTGCTAGACATCACATGTGTTGTGTAGATATGTGTTTATTTATCATCATCTTGGAAGATAATTCACATCCAGGCCTGTATATGTTTGTGTTTTTAAGTCACTGCTTATAACTAGGCTACTTGAAGCAACATTGATTCTGAGTTAAAAACATTGCATCTAAAGAAACCAACTTAACTTTCAGACAAAAAAAAGAAAAGAAATTACTTTAAGACTACTTCACATACAGCAGCAAAGCAGCCTTTGTTAAACATTGCCTGACATTTCCAGCACACCTCCTATGTAACGTTCTCCTCTCACAGCTCGGTCACCCTGCCAATAAAGAGTGGCACATTGGTGTGGTCACTCCACAGCAGCATGATGAAAGGCCGTAGGGCAGAGAAGGAAGGGAAGGAGCGAGAGAACGACATGCTGGTGATGGCGCCGGCCTCCACTCCTTGCTCGTTCAATGTGAGGAAGGCTCTGTGCTTGGCGTCGTCCAGATACAGTTTCTCCTCTGCGTAGAGGCCGCACAGTTCGGCACCCTCGTAAAGTGCTGACAGCCCTGAAAAGGCAGAGAAAAGTCCAGAGAGGTAACAGTGAGGGTAAAAGCCAGTAAGAACACCAAGCATGTGCTTAAGATGCTTTAAGATCAAAAACCAGATGTAGAGACATATTTCATAAATGGGACTTAATGGATGGCTGCTGGGTAAAGTGCGCAGGCTGAAAGCATGGGTGGTATTCATTTGTGGCATGAAAGATGAGCCAACCTAGTTTCTTGAGAAGCATGTTCATGTCTGGCTGGATATCCAGTTTGATTTTGGGCAGAGTGACCTCCATATTCTGAGGAGATGTTGCTTTCATGCTTTCTATCATCTGACGCACAACCGTGTCTGTCATCTTGTGCTCCACCTGCTGCAGCGCTGCCACTGTGTTGCTGAGAGGCAGCAGGATGTAAAGACTGCTGTCACCTGTGAGAGCAAACCTCGCCACCTGTTGGCAAAATATATATACCAAGTGTTAATCAATGTCAAAACTGATCATTTTGGAGGTGGGGAGTTATAAGGACCATCTGTTTTTAATAATTCTAAAGTGCTTAGTAGGCATTTACAATAAACCTGAAATCTAAAAATTTAAATCTCATCTTAAGAATACAAATGATAGTATCAGTGCCAGTAACTGTTTTGATGACAGTGACCGTTTGGGTTAACACCTTCTAATTAGTAGTAAAAAAAAAAAATGCATTTACCACATCACAATCAACTTAAAGATATACAGCACTGTGCAAAAGTCTTGAGTCAATCCTAATTTTCCCAGGAGAATGTGCAGCCATTTATTAAAACAAGTGCAAACATACATGGACACAAACAGAGTTTGTACAATTCTAACGAGCCTGAAAGTCAGTATTTGGTATGACCACCTTTATTCTTCTCCCAGACAAGCTTTTTTGTTGTTCCTTTAAGCAGTCTTCAGGAATAGTTTTCCAGGCCTTTTGAAGGACATTCAATGCTCTTCTTGGGATTTTGGCTGACTTTTGTTACATTCTGTCACCTGGCCTCCTCTGTACATACTGAGGACGATTTGATTCATCACTTCAGAAGACACCTTGCAACTGATTTTTAGGGCATTTCTTGCGTAGTTTGGCATACCTCAGCATTTTCTCCCTGTTTCGCTTCTTTAAGAATGGCTTCTTGGCAGCCACCCTTCCACTGAGACCATTTCTGATGAAGTTTCAGCAAACAGCAGATAGATCGACTGAAGTCCCAGACATGTCTCTCAGGTCCTGTTTCAGGTCTTGGCTGGATGTTTTTTTTTTCCCTATTTCTTAAGGACATGACTTTCAGATACTGTTCATCTGCTGTAGGTGGTTTTTTTAATGGGGTTTTTTTTTTTTTGGTCTTCTGCTTGTTCAGTCTCCTCAGGATTTTTGACGATAAACTGTATTCCATGCAGCAATATGCAAACCTTTGGGCTAATAACTCCTTGAAAATCCCCTTGTTACTATTTAATGCCTGTCAAACTATTTTCATAGATTCAACTAGAGAAATGCAAACAAATTATATGTTTTTGTCACTGGCTGCTAGTACTAGTACTAGTACTAAGGTGTCATGTTGTGTAGACACACACTGGTGCATCCCTTTTTTATGCTTGAATGATTCATTTAACATTGTTAGGTTGCGTAAGAAACAAACAAAAACACAAACATTTCCTCTGTAAATGGTCAGGTACAAGGACTGGACTGAAAATGAGTGAAAAAGCAGCCAATGTCCAAAGAAGAACTTTGAAAGCCTGAAAAACTATTGCGTAAGACCACTTTAAAAATTACAAGAATGTCTGGCTGCTTGGAAGCAAAATATTAAGAAATGAGTCATGGCTCAAGACTTTTGCACAACGCTGTAGGTTACAGGAATTATGGACCTATCAGGTGCTGGATGTTGGTTAGGAAAAAGGGAGATTATGGAGTAGGCTATTTCAGTTGGTTTGTGTGTAGAATGTGACTGATGTGAATGTGTGTTTATGGCATTTGTGTGAACAAGAACAGTGTCAGGTTTTAGTTAATCATGGGCCACGCATGCAATACTTCAGTGGCAATGAATAACACTTGCTCAAACTGATATTCAAGGTGCTTGTTAAAATGAACTCAGGAGCATTCCTATGACTGTGAAAGGAGAGAAGTAAGAGAATCATGATGAAAGCTGATACCTGTCATAACTCAAGAAAAACAAGAAACTGAGCCTCAGGGTACACGAAATGAAATCCTATTGATCTACAGTATTTTAACACATTTGACAGTAATAAACTGCATAGTGATTGTAGTAAGAAATTAAAATAACAGTATAATGGCAACCAGATAGCTGTTGGTATTTAAAAAAGTATATTTTTCTATGATGCTCACATAACCAAGTTACTGTTCATTCTGTATGTTTTGTGAGTTAGTAGTGCAGTTTATTCATGCATTAAAGCTGAATAGCTCAACAATAAGGAAACACAACATGCCTGTTTCCTGTAATAATCAGAAAGAAAGGATGTCCTTTCTAATGCCATCTACTGGCAGAAAGGTCTGGGTAGGATCTAGACAGCCATTGCTGTGAAGCACGTCCGTGGGTGGTTTGATTGTTCCTTACCTGTGCCTTTAGCTGAACATCATAAATCATTGTTGCCATGTACTTCTGGTGATAGAGAATAGGCACCTTTACCACATCACCATTAAGTTTTGTGAAAAATCCTTTGTTTTCTTTTTGATTAAATTTGACCTTCCACTGACCTGAAACACACGTAAACACAGTTTATCAGTTTCTACTATTTTCAGATGCACTCTGTGCATGCACAGTTTACTGACCAGAAAAGGAGACGGCGTTGATCAGGATCAGCTGTGAACTTGATGGGACAGAGTCAACCAAATTTGTGATTTTATTTTTGGTCTTTTCTGCCACCCAGCTATTGATCATCCGTGTGTTTTCCTCAGTGGTATTCAGCAGCTCAGTGGGCTTTGCATCATAGAACTGAATGGATTGGTCGGTAAAAGACTTACTCAGATTCATATCTAAGGATAAGAGCAGAAATAGAAATCATTTTATCTTTTATGATCTGTGACTTTCTGCTCTATGATCTCTGGTTATTTTGTGCACTTCACACTGTGATAGTAATACATGGATTATAGTAGATCTGAGAAGCCATCTGCAAAGAACTGTCCAGCTTCTCTCTCAGCTTCTTCATCTGGAAGTGAACACAGTGGAAGTCATGAGGCACGCAGATAGCGCTCTCAATGGCTTTGCGGGTGTCGTTCCTTGCACCTGAAGGTACAACAAGATAATAGCAATAAGTTTAGTATGTTATAGAAAGCTGCAAGCCATGTAAGACACTGGTGCAATTTTTGTCTTCTTAACTGTGTACCAAAACATATTTGAATGACAGTTATTTGAAATAGATATATGGGCTCAAGGTGAAAATTCTACTTCAATACTTCAATTTTAGGAGCTGGTCAAAAACTGCCTTTGAGGAATTATACACATTCCCCTGGGCGTCTCTAATGTAATGGGACAGTTCACTGTGCTGTTTCATGGATAGCTGTGGGCTTTTTTGTTGTTGTTATTGTTATTGTTTTGTTGTTGTTATTTTGTAATGTAATAATTGCATTTTGGAAGCTTTTCTGTGAACCTACGACATCTGGTCAAAAGATGTAGGCTTTAAATACTAAACGCTTTCTCCAGCACAGAGAGGGCAGGAACATTAGGAGTGGTCAAATCAGCAGTTTTGGTACATTTACACTGGTGACCTCAGAAACAAACACTCAGGACATTCACAGAAGATAGCAGTGGTGTATGATCACAGCATCCTTTCCATTGTAAAGTAAAACTTCACAACCTCCATCCATCCATCCATCCATCCATCCATCTATCCATCCATCCATTTTCTTCTGCTTATCCAATGCAGAGTTGGGGGGAGTGGGGTGCTCCTACCTAACAGCAAATGGGAGAGTGCCCCACTGATGCTCACAGGAGAGAAGAGCAAGTTGGTAGAAGGATATGATTCTTTGAGATAAGAATACAGCTTCATTGCAAACTCTGCCATGGACTCCTGCAGTATGGGTTCTCCTGTGCGACTGTTCTCGTCCTGGCAGGGTTCCCATGGTGAGGTGGAGCCTTGGCATGTGTGAGAAGAAGATGTAGGCTGAACTAAAAGAAAAATGAAACAGATCATCAGATATTTTACACAACTGATGGACCCTTTGACCAAAATTGTTCTCAAATCAATTTCAGTGTTATTAAATTTGACAAACCTTCAACACTAACGTTTACAATGCTGAGCTTTTCCCCGTCATCCAGTTCACAATGATAAATACCAGCATCCTCCATGCCAATGTTTCTGATTTTCATGGTCTGATCATTGTCTTGGGGATAAATCAGACCAAATTTTTTATCATCATCTGTGGGGTCATCTTCAAGATTCAGCATTCTTTTTTCCCCCTTGCCTTCCTCTTTGAACCACAGTGCATTGGCACTGACCTCTCTGGAACGTGGGATATCGCATGGGAGTTTAACATCTGACTTTTCAAACGCTTTCATTTGATAGATACTAAGTCCTGCAAAAATAAACAAAAATCAGACAAAAAGCAAAAACTCCAGATTTTTTTATGTTCAAACTCTTTGTTAGGAGCTAAACGTGCTCCACTAGCTGTGAAATAAAAGTACTTGTATCATAAAAGAATCTCACCATCCACGGTGACGTTAAATGTTCGTTTCAGTTCCACATTGCTCCCCATCACCAGACACTCGTACTCACCCTGACTGGCTGAAGTTACAGGGGATATATGGAGGTAGAATTGTGAATTGGCTGGCTGAAAATGGTGAAATATGACGTTACCTGTATTTTAAAAGAGACCACACATACGCATACTTTTAGAGAGAGAGAGCGAAAGAGAGAGAGAAAACAAATATTTGCAACATGAAAACAGAAGCCTTGTGAGACCGTTGTGTTTCCATGTGATTTCTTCTATTTCAGTGAAGTAATTTTCAGATGCGAGACAGGGGAGCTCCAGCTTAGAGCCAGGCATCACAAAGATTTCTGTGCATGACGACAGCTGACCAGGAGGGGAAAAAACAAGACATCAGATGAAAACTTCACAAATTTAAGAGTCAACGTGTTTGACATTTAAGTCTTCTTGAGAAGTAATTAAAGTAAGCAGTATGCAAACATTCCGCTGAGTTGTGAAGAGATTATTCTGCACTTCTTAAGATTTACCTCAAAAATGAGTTGCAGCACGAAGCAAAGTATGGCCTTTCGTCTCATCTGCAAACGAGAGAGGATTTCAAAATGAATGTGGCACAAAGCCGGAGGAAAGATCAATATGTGGCGCAATCTGTTAAGTTGTGATATCAGCTGGCATTTAAAATGTTTTAAATTTTTGTGATTATATATCTAGACCTGGCATTTGTAATGAGTACATGATCTGCCAGAGATTTAAAAAGAAAAAAATCAGAAGATAGGTACACATATTAATCTGTTCATGTCAGATAAATTTACATAGTTTAGGTACTAACTTAACACACTTTCAGTTAGAAGCACACACACACAGACACACACAAATGCATAACTTACAACTTTTGAATTTCCAAGTGTCCAGATTTAGTCCTGATATGAGTATTTATCAGTGAGGCTTCAGCCACTGTTCACTTCGTCCACGAGCTCTGACTATCTGCTCACCTGAACTGCAACCAACAATGACTAATCTGTGATTGTTGGTTTAGAGATGTTTGTTTGCATAACACAGGTCTTCTGACTTGCTGGAAATCACATGGTTTCACATGTCGGCAGCAGTCACAAAGTGGAAAAATTAAAATTTCTGCGTTAATTTTGCCTTCAAAGATAATTTCAAAGAATTGTTATTACTTCAGTTTTTAATAAACATCATCTTAATCAAGCCACGTAAAACATACCAGTATTATTAGTTGGGGAGAAGACAAACTTTTCACTCCTAAAATGTGTTACATGAGTTAATTTTGCAGATGGTTGTGGTGGGAAGAGAAAAAAGGACACCCAAAAAAAAAAATAATAATAATACAAGTACGGTTTGTCCTAATCAGAAGACAGTGTGTGCATTTGTGCACAAACATACAACAGAGTGCCTTTAAAGCTTCTTTTGGTTGTTCTCTGACTCAGAATGGGTAATTCTGCATATTTGATTTGGCAGAGTTTCTCTTTTTTAAACAGCAGTTGCCCTTCCACACGAACCCAAAGTGATTTGTGTCTCCTCCCAAACCCAAACTGTGCATCACTTTAATTTCCCTGACGGAACCCTCCCAAAGGGATTAATAAAGTTTAATGTAATCTCAGTTTTTAGGTATACTTTTTAGGTAAATAACTAACTTTAGTAGCTTTTGTTAGCAGAGCTTTCTATTAATATCTATAATATCTATTAATTAATATCTTTCATAGATGAACCAGGTAGAGGTAGTTTCCCTAATCTGATTTACAAGTAAGCATTGTACTACCAGTTCTCTCTGGTACGTCCATTTTTTTAAATCTTTTTCTTTAATATTTATTGTATTTTTTGTTTTCATGCTAATAGTTTTGAATGAGTAAAGTGTGTCAGTTTTTGAAAACTTGCTCTCTAGCATCTTATACAGTTATGTAAAAAAGAAGGTTTTCACAGTACTCTACACAATCCTGTGCAAAAGTATCCCATGATTCAGTGGCTTGTACAACCATGATTAGCAGCAATAAATTGAAGTAATTGTTCTTTAATGACTTTATCAATCTTACATTGTTGTGGAGGAATGTTGGCCCACTCTTCTTTATAACATTTCTTCAGTTCAGTGAGGTTTGCAGGAATTTATTTGTACACAGCTCTCTTAAAGTCTCACCACAGCATTTCAATTAGGTTGAGGTCTGGACTTTGACTGGGTCACTGCAGCACTTGATTCTTTTCTTTTTCAGCCATTCTGTTGTAGATTTGCTACTGTGCTCGGAATCATTGTCCTGTTGCATGACCCAATTTTGGCTAGGCTGTAGTTGTTGGATAGATGGCCTCACATTTGATCCTAGTATACTTTGGTTCATGGTCGACTGCAAGGTGCCCAGGTCCTTTGGCTGCAAAACAAGCCCAAATCATCCACAGTACTTTGTGAGGTGTTTGAGCTGATGTGCTGTGTTTGGGTTTCAACACACGTAGCACTATGCATTATGGCAAAACATCTCCACTTTGGTCTCATTTGTCCAAAAGACATTGTTCCAGCAGTTTTGTAGTTTGTTCAGATGCAACTGAACAGATGCTGTCATGTTCTTCTTAGAAAGAAGAGGCCTTCTCTTGGCAAACTTTCCAAACAAGCCATACTTGTTCAGTCTTTTTCTAACTGTACTTTCATGAACTGACGCCTGCAGTATCTTGCAGTTTTTCTGAGTATTACAGAGTCTGATTTTGGAGTGAATTACTCCTGAGAAGAATGTGGTATCGTGTTAACACACACCTGAATGCTTCTGACCAGCAAACTGCCAAAACTTCTGCTTTTATAGAGGTGATCACACTTGCTGATGATCAGTTAATCAAATGCATTTGATTAGCAGAACCTGGCTGCTACGCTTCCTCTTAGCTCCCATGGAAGCAGTAACGGGTGTACGTCATATTTCACAGGATAGCATTGAGTCCTGATTTTCTAGTTGAGGGGGCCACAGCAACTTTACCAAACTTATTATACATGTGAATAGAAAGATACAATAAATCTGATATGTGTTTAATCCAAATACAGAATATATGAATTTAGCTGATTTGTTTGCATCAGTTGTTAAGTGTATCGTTAATGAATATTGAATATTTGAAATATATTAAAAAATATACTAAAATTCCAGTAAATTAAAAGCTGAAATGTTGTTTGAAAGCAAAATATGATAGAATAGACTCCACCGCTTTAATTTACCTAATTAGCCTTGGTATTATATATTACTGGATTGTGGGTTTGGACATGATGTCATGCTGACCACAGTCCATTAACACAGATATATAAACACACATTTTTGTTAATATTCACACAAAATGTGCCTAGAACACCCTGGGCCAAGATGTGTTTGAATTTATTTGTGCTTTTAATCCTGTCTGTTTGTTGTGGGGAAACCATTACATGAGTGAGGAGGAAAGACAGGAGCAATAGAAAGAAAATTAAAATTCTGTACAATTGTTTTACCCCTTCTATTTGAATAACAAAATAAATGTTTATTTAATTTACTGTGATTTTACTGTAATTTTGATCTGAAGAGAATTTCTAATATACAGTGCACTTCCAGAGGAGTTTATCAGAAAAGGCTAACAAACATATATTTTACTACAGTGTGAAAAGTGCTGCTCTTCTCATCCTCGTATGATTCACTATAATACATTCTAACAAATTATTTAAAGTAAGAACAATTTTATGATTTTATAATATAACAAATCCATTACTCGAAGGTTTCTTGCAGCAGTAAAGCTTTTATCTACTGTAAATGAAAACAAAATCTTCACATGCTATTCAAAAAAAAAAGCATCTCTATACTATAAAATTACTCTACTGCTCCTACTACTCTAAAATTAATGGAAGCCAGATGTGATCATTTCTAATAGTCATAAATTATATAGTAATTTATGTCCATATAATCATTTAAAAAACAAAGAAAATGGAAAAAATAAGGTATTTCAGAATTTCAACATTTTCGGTTACTTCTGAGTGAGTCAAAATTTCTACATGACTAACCCGAAATTTTGATTTAAGTCCGGCATCTATTTTTTCAAACAGGCTTCTATATTATATCGTTTTCTTTATTTATATGTTTGAATTTAATTTCATTAATGACTTTATTTATATATTTATTTATTGTGAATAATTATTCACCCGGTTTTTTCAGAATATTTTCTTCTTCAATAGCAGAAATCGGTAGACAAAACGACGATAAAAACGACGCTCGATTAGGCGCCCTGGCTCACACGCAAAAGGGCGCTTTGGGCGTAATCAGGCGTATCTAATCGATTGCCGAGCGTTAAAAAAACAAGAGACCCCAAACTTCTACAAAAGCGGTTTTCGCGCTACAGAAGCGATACAAAGATACACCTACCTTAAGGTTTATAACGACTTGTCACAGGACTTACAAAAATGTGACTCATCTTTGAAGTACTTAAGCCGAAGTTTCTTCGCAGGAGAACAGATTTACTTAAGACAGTAAGTTTTCCTCCTGGTCATCTGATCGGCCAGAAGAATGAGGACAAACAATGGCAGAGACCTACAGGAAAGCCGTGCAGCCTCTACTCAGTTGTACTTAGCCTCGGTCCCATCCGCTCTTGCATATAGGCCAAGTCAAGGCAGTACGGTGGCTATTTTTCGCCTTTTAAACTAAGTAGAAGGTTGCTGAGTCAATTCATTTTTTTATATACGCCTGTATGGGCAAACTTTAAACTTTTAAAGGGATATCAAAACCCAGATTCATGAGAGAAAACTCTGCAGCCGCTAAGTTAAGTGTTGATTCCACAGGCTGGGTCGAGAACTGTTGCTACCTACTAAATTTTAACTCCTGCGATTTATTTGTGCGTGTGTTGTGCGAATAAAATTGATAATTGCTCTTAAACCACAGTGAGTATCCAGCTGCGGGACCTCAGGGTGTAAGAGGAAATCACCATGGCAGCACAGTTTACCATCGACGATGCCTTTGTGCTGGAGGGAGATGAGGAAGGGGCTGTGACTGACGGAGAGCCGCAGGGATGGAAGGACAGAGACGGAGGAGAGATGACATTTGGACCTTTGAGTTTCTCTAAACCTCAGAGTCATCCCTCCCCTGCTGCCGCTGGCTCCCTTGAACCCACTAACCTCAAGTATCAGGTACACATGTACACAAGAGATATACCATATTTATTATTTGTATTTCAGTTTTAATTTTGGTTTTAGTTTTAAAACCAAAGGTGAAAGAAGAAAAAGAAGAAGTAGTGCATGGAAAGATGGCAAAGAAAAAAGGGCTAAATGCGAACCCTGAGAGGGATAAGACACATTAACATGTAACGGTGACATGATTTGAAAACACGTGAAAGCGAGGGGTTCATGGGAGGTCTCCTAATAGCTTGAACCTATAGTAGCATAACTAATGATGGTTTGGGGTCACCTGATCCAACTCTAACTATAAGCTTTATCAGAAAGATCAGAGAGTGTCTGTCTCCCAATTCCAAACTGTGAGCTGGTTCCACAGAAGTGGAGTCTAATAGCTCAAGACCCTGCCTCCTGTTATACTTTAAGAAACTGCAGGAGCTGCGAGTAAGCCTGCAGCCTGAAAGCAAAGTGCTGGTGCATGCCCTTGCATGTTGTTTATGTGCTAAAGGTGGGTGATTTTAGCCTGTTGCTAGATGGTTGCCTGGCAACATGATGCATCCTAATACAGGACGCATAATTTAGCTTTTTGCCATGAAATTAAAACAACAGGATGCTTTTATAATGTTATAGAGTCCAAAACTCTAAAATGGGTCATTTTGTTACTGGTGGTTGCTAGGCAACATAATATCATCATAATATCTGAAATAGATAACTGGGAGCAGCCTAAGATGTGCTTGTGTGCAAAGTGTGGTTGTTCCTGTCCTGATGGTCTAGGAAGTGTTTGTGGACAACGAAACGAACAGATTTAGTGTATTATAGTAAGATATGATGCAATGAGATCTTTAAGATGTGATGGAGCTTGGTCAGTAATCATCACAGATATCTGTGAAGGCAGTCGAACCATGCACAGTACTGTGCAAAAGTCTTAAGCCTTCATTTCTTTGTATTTTGCTTCCAAGAAGTCAGATCTCTGGTATTTTTTTAAGCTGTCTTGAGCAATAGTTCTCTAGTTTTTCTTTGGACATTGGCTGCTTTTTCACTCATTTTTAGACCAGTCTTTATACCTGACTGTTTTCAGAGAAATGTTGTTTTTGTTTGTTGAATTACTTAAGCCTGTAAAGCCTGCACATAAAAGACAACTAAGGAAAGAAACTATTTTAAATTGTATCTTTAGACAATTTGTTACTGCCAACCTGTCAGAAAAACACATAATTTGTTCCCAATTCTTTAATTGAATCTATGAAAAATGACAAAGATAGCAGTTTGACAGAATAAAATAATATTTTTGCACCAACAAGGTGATTCCCAAAGAGCTATTAGAGCTATTAAAAATTTGCATATCTCAGCACGCTATGCAGTGTAAATATGACAAAACTGGACAAGTGCAAGACAAAAGAAGCGGCAGGCCTAAAAACTATCTACAGCTGATAAACAGAGTCTGAAAGTCATGTCCTTAAGAAATAAGGGGGAAAAAAATCCAGCGGAGACCTGAGAGATGCATGTGACCTTTCAGTTGATCCATCTGCTGTTCACTGAGGCCTCATCAGAAATGGTTTCAGTGGAAGGAGGGCTGTCAAGCCATTTTTAAGCCATTCTAATCTGAAATTGAAAGTTTTTGTTCAAATTATTGTGAGCATGTACAGAGGAGGTCAGGAGAGTGAGCGTCTACAGCCATCAACACGGTGGAGGCTCTGTCATGGTTTGGGGCTGCATTTCAACCAGTGATGTTGGAGATTTCGTCAAAATTGATGGAATTATGAACACATCAGTACTATCAGATTTTGGTCCACCATGCAATCTGAATTGGCAGCTGTTTAATTTTTCAGCATGATCCCAAACACACTGCCAGTGCAGTAAAAGCATACCTGGATAGAAAAACATACACTGGAACACTGTCAGTCATGGGCTGGCCTCCCCAGAGCCCGGACCTCAACATTATTGAAGCAGTGTGGGATCATCCTGAGAGAGAGCAGAACAAAAAGCAGCAAACATCCAAAGAAGAGCTCTGAATGTTCTTCGAGAAGCTTGGAGGACTGTTCCTGACTACTTAAAGAAATGACAAGAAAGCTGCCTCAGAGGGTTCAGGCTGTTTTGAAGAATAAAGATGGTCATAACAAATAAGTCATAAATTGACTTTAAGGCTTGTTACAAACTCTGTTTCCATGTGTGTTTGCACATTTTAATAAATCGTTGCACCCATTTTCCTAGCAAAATGTAAAGAAATGATGGGTGACTCAAGACTTTTGCACAGTACTGTAGGCATTCTGCAATCAATAAATGGATTTACTTTTCTGTTTACTTTTACTTAACTATAATAACCTTACTACCTTACTTCCTGCCTGTGAGCTATACCTTGCTTTTTCATTTGTTTATATGACACCCGTCATCATCTGCTGCTGCTTCAGAATCTGGAAAATGAAGACGCCTTCGGCAACAATGGGAATTCCTCTTTCAATAACTTCTTCAAAATCAGGTGGGTCCTATAGGCAGGGTCCCGATGTGAGTTTTGTTTTGCCTGCCTGTTCTTTGAACGTGAAATGAAGCGTGTTTCTGCTCTCGCCGCAGTGACCCCGCAACTCTGTCTTACTGCAGCTCTCAGTGGTCCTTCAGCACCTTGAGTTCTGTCACGCAGCTTTCTGCACACTGCTGCGGGTAAGTTCAGTCTGCTCACGGAGAAGCATAACAAACACGGTTACTTTAAAGACATGTTTTGCTTAGGTGGGTGTCCCATCCGCTGGTGAAGAAAAACAGAAGAGTTGTTCTCTCTTCATTCCTTCTCCTCATCACTGGTGTTGGTGAGTAAACGTGCTTCTCACCTATTAGATATTAAATAACAAACCAGATTAATCTGCTGTGAGTTTAAGGTTTTCTCAAAGAGAAATTCTTGTTTCTCATGTGTGCTTGATTTTTTTTTTTTTTTTGATTGGCTGTTGTAGTGTTAGAGTAGTAAGGACCTGTTGCTCCCACCATAGATGGTTTAGTGGTTTTTAATTTATTTTGGTTTTCACTCAGAAGAAATGCTAAAATTACAGTAAAATGACTGCAGTCTAAAATGACTGTTTTAAAAGCACAAATAAACCTCTTCTTTCTGATTTAGGTTTGAAGCTCCAATGTAAACAAGAAGACTCCTGTCCAAATTGTTTTGCAATTTTACACCAGGTAGTTTGTTCCATGTTGTGTGAGGCAGTGATAGTCTTGGCACTTGCACAGTGATCTTTGTCCCCAAACTGATGCGCAGATTATAACAGATTTATTGCCAGAGTGCCCGAGCTAACAGATACAGAAACGTTTGGCTGGTTTCTGCTTTTCACAGATGTATATTTTGCTCTTTTGTTTTAGCTCTCATTTTCACAGGTATTGGCATAAAGCTCAATCCAAGTGCAGGTAAGAAAAAGAAAATATTAAAGTAAAACACAATTCGATTGTTTTTTTTTCAGAAATGCACATTAATCCAAATTCAAGTATACACACACGCACACACACACAAAAAAGCATTTTACATCTCAATTTCTGTCATATAATCATAAACAGACCAGAGTTTTACGCCAAAATACCAACTCACAAAACATGAATAAATGCAGAACATTTTTATACAGTGGATTAAATTTGAACAATTCAGAATGGGATGTTTTTTATTGGACTCCATAAATGTTGGCGTGGATTTCTCTGGTATCTTGATTCGCATGCGCACGTGCACACACGTACACACGCACACACACACACAGCTTGATTGGTGGTGAGGAAACGCCAGCGTTAAAAGCCAAAGTTCTTGTTATAGATCAGTGTTTCTCAGTCTGGTTCTCAAGGTCAGTCTTTTCCTGCCTTCTATTTTTACAGCTGGAGTAAAAGAAGAAAACAAGAATGACTAATAGGAAGGACATTTATTTATTTATTTATTTTTAAATAGACACAAGCCCAAATCCATTCAGGTGCTGTTCTGGGCTTCTGCAGCTTTTTAATGAGGTTTTGGGGACATGTGATCATTGGCCACGTGAAGTTGACGTGTCCGACATTTTGGACGTATGACAGTCATGGTGACAGTCTTTATTCAGGAATGAGGTCAGGCGCTGATTCAAGGAGCGCTCTATTTACTTTAGCTTTGTGTTCAGTTGGCGAAGCGTCCATTTTCAGTGTCACTCCCATCGTGTTTATTTGGTTGTGGGAAGCTAAAATCATGATTGAGATTAAAATGTAATTAATTGTGCAGCCCTAGTGCAGCCCTTCGGCATCATGCTTGTGATTAGTTTGTACTGAATGAGGCCACACTTCACACTCCATATAGTGCTGAGGTCTGCTGGGCTCTGATATTCCAGTTCCCTGAAGTTAAGCTTAGTGTCAAAAGTTTAGCTATCTTGAACCTCTTTTGTTGTCCCTGCTGGGTTTTTTCTGCCTCCAAAAACTTTGAATAAATGGTCACAGCTGTCAAATTCAACCAGTGCAGTTTTATCAGTTGTTTTTATGTTCAAGATTGTTATTCAGCATTTCTTTGGCTGTATATACAGCCAGGGCTCATAATGAGTTAAGGTCTATCCCGCCCTCTGTTAGACACTTTTAATTAGTCATGGATGGCTTTTTTCTTTTTAGAATGTCTCCTCTTGACTTGAGGCAGAAAGCAAGCAGGTAATGTGCTCTTTGGATGAGCTCACCCACAACATGTAAAGAAAATGTCACCAGACTGAGCCCAAACAGATGAGAAGATAAATTTGCCTTTCCCGAGCTACAGGAGCAAGTGCAGCTCTGCAATTAAGCTGTAAAATCTGCTTAGAAAGCTTCGTTATCTATCCCATCACCCTATAATCCTGTTCTAAGCAACTGACTGCTCTTATCACTGCTCCCAAACCTGCTTGAACACCATCACCTCAAAAACTGTGGAAAAGAAATGAGTTTTATTCCTCTATATTATCTGGTCATACATTAGTAAACATTTGACCTTCTATGAATTCATTTCCTGATCCCTTTAACATTGCACCAACTTATCCTCCCGTGCAGGGGTGTCAATCATAAGGCCCTGGGTGCCAGAGTTGGCCCAGGAAAGACTTAAATCCAGTCTACTGGGTGCTTTGGAAAATGTGAAGGAGGGCATACATTTTGGACTTTGAACTGTATTTTCATAAGTTTTACAGCTTTTCCTACTGATAAAGGTGTTCCCCATGGCCAATCATACTACACCAAAGTGTTATGTAATAGATAAACAATTAAATGACAGAAAAGTTCCTGTTTTTTCACTATCTGTTATAGAAATTTCTTTTTTTCTTTTCTTTTTTTTTTTTTTACAGTGGGTCGACACTAAAAAATAGGGCAGAAACTTTCTGTTTTATAATTACATGACAGTTTAGGCAGAACTTTTTCTGTAATTTTACACACTAATTTTTTTATAACTTAATTTAATTTCAAGAGTTATGCTGACAGATTTTCATTATCATGTACAAAAACATACTGTTAAAAATTGCACCTTTTTTTTCTTATATTAAGGTATCTCAGGGATTAATTGTGTAATTAAACTTCTTTACATTTACAGAAAAGGGAGTTTCAGCCCACAGTGTGAAATGAGTTTGACATCCCTGCTCTAGTATTAATCTCTAAGAGTTTCTTTAAAATAAACATTTGTTAAGTCACCATCTACACGGTACAGCTAGCAGTGAAATGCTTTGATGACTGCTCTTACATAATAGAAAGATATAAATAGAATAGTTTACAAGTATAATCAAGATCTAATTAAATTATACTCAGAAATATACACTAAGATAAAATGAAAGTGGAATAATTCAAAATATAGTCGAAAGTATATAAAATATATCAAAATATAATCAATTCATCTTCCTGTCCACCCTTTGATTTATGTTGTTGGAAAACCAATCACTGTGAAATGTTAACCTTGTCAATCTGAGATGGAGACTAGTTATTTCCAGTGTTTATGCAAGTGGACCAGCTGTAGCTTCAAATTTACTGTACAGGTAAACTTTATCAGTCCTCTCATGCATCTTAACATTGTTGGCTGTTTCAGAACACATAAATGGTAAATGGACTGGTACCTACATAGCACTTTTCTACTCTAATTGAACACTCAAAGCACTTTGTGCATGCACAGACGGTGTGTTTTCGCTTAATTGTAATTAATAAAACTGTCCCTGCAGGTATTTCAAGTGCTATTTTCTTCATACCTGGATTTCTTCTCTTTATCCCTGGAGGTAAGATGATCATTTTGTTTCTTAAACTTTTTACTTGTCCACCGTATGTGCCATGCTTTGATTTACTGATACGAACGTTGTCATTCCCTGTGTTCCCCTGCAGTGTACCATGTGATTTACATCAGCTGTGCAGTCCGTGGTAGAAGAGGCTTCAAACTGTTCTACTTACCTTATTTTGAAAAATAACATTTCATGAGGCCGGACATGTTCACTACATTTCTTTCCGCTGTGTTAAAATGAACTGTATTTTGACACTCGTAACAAACCTGTTTGGCGTAATAAGACCACTGCTACTTTAACCACTCAGTCCCTTCACTACATTTCCACTACATGAACTGACATTACTGTATGTATAGACCAAAATGAACGTGGTCTTGCCTGTGTATTCTGTTTGGTTTTTTTTTTTTTTGGTTTTTTTTCATGAATGATGACTGTGAAATTACGATAAATTGTTTGTATATTTTAATTTGTGTCAGTTGATTTAATTTTACAGTGGAGAAATGAAAAGCCATTCCCAGCATGCCTTGCTGCAGACATTAGGGTGGGGTCAAACGTAAGCTTAATGTACCCATAAAGGTGTAGGTCTAATGTTGGCTCTTCACATAATGATATATTTCACAATAGAGATAACAATAACAACATAAATCTTATATTGTTCCAAATGAGACATTCCCTTAAATCTGAATCTTTTATTGAGTGGACTTTTCAGTGAAAACCATTTTGGCCTTCTGCTGCTGCTTCCTGGCTCTGAAAACTTATTTGTCCATTATTCACTCCATCCACTGTTCTGAAAGGCTCTGCACATTTATTCAATTTAATTAAGAAGTAGCTTTGGGTCCACCTTTACAGGCTGAAGTATCTAACCAATTTGATAGAAATATTAGGATGGCACAAACACAGTTAAGTAATGGGTCGTTAATTTTGTATATTCTAATGGATTTATTTTGCACCTTCTATTCCATCTTTTGCTAGATGACCTTTTTTTTTCTTACATCTTTGCATCTGTTTTAATGTTTGTAACGTCTAAATAAGACAAAATCTTGCACACAAAATCTTAAGCCACCCCTGACCATTTTCAGAGGAAAGTTTGTTAAGCCACTTAATACTGACCAATGGGTCATTCAAGCATAGAAAGGCACCTAACTCAAGGGATGAACCAGTTGCATCTTCATATAACAGACAACTTAGCAAAGAAATAATTGCAAATTGTATCTTTAGGCACTCTTACTAGCAACTTGCACTAAAAACATAATTTGATCCCATTTCTTTAATTAAATCTACAATAAATACCAAAGTTGATTTGTTTTTCATGTAATTTGACATTAGTTGGAGTGTTCAAACAATAATTGTCTTGATAAGATAATAAAAAGGAGATTTGGTTAGATTTGAAGGAGCATATGCTGATCATATCTGGTCACACTGATGTGTTTGTGGCTGAGAGGGATTAATCACAGTATACCCACTAAAATAAACTGGATTGTACCAGTTGGGTACTTCAGACCTGATCAGATCAGTTTTGATTATGACATACCAGCAGGCTAATAATCACATTTTATTCCTAACATCACACAGGACCTGTAGCTCTTTACTTTCTCACTCAAAAAATAAGATAAACCACTGGAAGTTTCAGGGTCAATTTAATTGGCCCATAAAAAACAGCAATTGGACCCAATAAACAGAAACTCTGGAACAGAGATGCTTCCAGATATCTAAGTCCCTGATGAGCCAAGTTTAAAAAATAGTAAGAATAATAATACCACTGAAGGATGTTCTGGTTCTGCTGCTTACCTGTCAAACTGGGCTGATAACTGCAGTGTGAAGTAGTGCTTTCTTCAAAATAACAGGGCTTTTTTCTCTCTCTAAAGACTGATGATCACTCGGTATGAAGCCACTAACTGTAGAACTGTTGTGATGAGAAAAAATAGTGGTATTTCACGAAAATGATAAAGTCCTTGTGCCTGAGGCCAACAGGGAAATCAATCAGTTACAGACTTTCACATCCACACAGAGGAGGAAAAATAACAGATAATCACTGTGTGTGTGTGTGTGTGTGTCAGACAGATGTGTAGTTCATACACATGTGACACACATGAACTAATGTACAAAAGTCTCAAGCCAACCTCATTTCTTTATAGGTGCAGCAATTTGTTGAAACGTGAAAACAGGCATACAGTATATGAGCTAAAAACAGTTCATACAATTCTAACAAGCTTGAAAATTAATATTTGGTATGACCACATTTATTCTTCAGAACAGCCTGAACCCTTTTAGGCAGCTTTCTTGTCATTTCTTTAAGTAGGTTTCAGGAATAGTTGTGCAGGCTTCTTGAAGGACATTCAAAGCTCTTCTTTTGATGTTGGCTGCCTTTTGTTTGGTTCTTTGTCAAGATCCCACACTGCTTCCTAATGTTGTGAGTGTGCACTCTGGGGAGGCCAATCCATGACTGATGGTGTTCCATTGTGTGCTTTTTGTATCCAGGCTTTTACTGCATTAGTGGTGCATTTTGGGATCATTTTTATTGCCAATCAGATGCTTTCCAGATGGTATTGCATAGTTGATCAAAATCTGATGATACATTTCTGTGTTTATAATTCCATCAATTTTGACAAGTTCTCCAACACCACAGATTGAAATGCAGCCCCAGATCATGACAGAGCCTTCATCATGTTTAACAGATGGCTGTACGCACTCACTGTTGTACCTCTCTCCTGACCTCCTCCCTACATATTGATGACAATCTGAACCAAAATTTTCAACTTTGGATTCATCACTTGATAAGTCCTGTTGCCACTGATTTTTGGTCCAGTTCTTGTGTAATGTGGCATATCTCAACCTTCCTTAAGAATGGTTTCTTGACAGCCACCCTTCCACTGAGACCATTTCTGATGAGGCTTCAGTGAACATTAGATGGATTTCAGGTGACTTTCAGTCATGACTTTCAAATACTGTGTCTCTGCTGTAGATGTTTTTTTTTAGGCCTGCCACTTTCTTTTGTTGTCCACTTGCCCAGTTTCCCCACATTGCACACACTGAAACACCATTCAGCTTTGAGAAAATAGCACTTTCGGAATCACCTCATTTGGTGCAAAAAATACTGTTTGATGCCCTTCAGCCTGTGCAATCTTTGTTTTTACTTTGTTTTTTTCTTAGGTTTAGCTAAAGAAATTAGAACAAATGTTTTTGTGACAGGCTGCAAGTAACAAAGTGTCTAAAAATATAATTCACAATTGGTTCTTTGCTATGTTGTCTGCACCTTGAGCTAGAACCCTTTAATATCTAAATGAGTCCGTTGGGTCAGTGTTAAGTTACTTAAGAAACAAAGAAAATAAAAAACATTCCTGTAAAAAATGGTTAGGTACAAGGACTTGACTAAAATGAGTTTGTCTTTTGTTTTTAAACCAATGTCTAAAGAAAAATCTGCAAGACCTTCAGAAAGACTGGAGAGTTATCATTTTACTTAGGGGTGGCTCAAGACTTTTGTACAGTATTATATATGAAGAATTCAATTTGACAGAAAGTGAAAACTTAGTTAAGGGTTTTAAAAGATTGTGTTTGTGAATTAAAAAACAAACTAACAAACAAAACAACAAAAACGTTGCAGAATGAGATTACTGAGATATTTGAGTGTGCCATCATCTGGATAGTTATTACCAGAATGTAATATCAATGTATATAAAAGGTAGACATAATATTTTTATTTATCTGTTTATTTAGTTACTTATTTGTTTGTAACAATTTACAAGAAGTCTGTCATACCAGTTTATTTTAAATAAAAATGAAAAACCTCGACCTAGATGACGCCCCTAATGACGTCTTACGAAACGGCCGGTGTCGGGAAAGATCGTCATTTCTCGTGAACTGAGACTCGGCCAAGGATGGAGGAAGAGGCTCGCAAGCTTCTCGAAGACGGAATAAAAAAGAAATTGGTCAGTCCCGGTAAAGGAGAGCTATCGTCCTTCCCCAATGGAACCAAGGTAAGAACTATGATGCCAGCGGCTCACTGGGTTCAGTCTAGCCTTTAATCAAAGTAACGCGACGAGGGACGTTAGCTAATGCTATCGGCGTTCATACCTTTGTTAACATAACTCGAGTCAGTCAGACTATATTTGTTGTACCAGAAGCTTCTGTGTACAAACAGTACAGATAAGATGGGAAGTTCTGTCGAGTCATAGTGATGGAGTATTGGACGGGATTGTGATCATTTTAGGCCTGGTTCAGTTTTTTTTTTCTTTTTTTTTTCTATTTCATCTGACGGAAAAATTGAGCCGGAAACAGGACGGCCCCGTGTTTGTGAATTCTGATTCGTCGAGTTGTTACGTCAGTCAATTTTCCATTGTTGTGATTGGTCACAGTATAGTACAACGCAGATCCTTAACAGATCTGTTATAGAGGTACTCAATTCTCCTTTGATTCTGGTTTTTAAAAAAGACATCTGTAATCGTTGTTTTAACTGACTCGTACCCTTTTTATGATCAGGTTATTTTTCACTACCGCACCAGCCTGTGTGATGGCAATGTGCTGGATGACTCCAGAACCATGGGGGGCCGCTGCAAGCCCATGGAGCTCATCCTGGGCAAGAAGTTTAAACTTGCTGTGTGGGAAAGACTGGTCATCACTATGAGAAAAGGAGAAATTGCAGAATTTACCTGTGATACCAAGGTTGGTGAGCTGATGATACTGGAATTGATAAGATAAACATTTTATTCTGCATCAAGGTTGATTAGGGCCTCTGTCTCATTCTTCAGCACACAGCAATCTACCCGCTTGTGTCCCAGTCTTTAAGAAACATCAGTGTTGGTAAGGACCCTCTGGAAGGGCAGAGGCACTGTTGTGGCATTGCTCAGATCCACTCACACCACTCTCTGGGCCACAAAGACCTGGATCATCTTCAAGCTAATCCACAGCCACTTGTCTTCACCATCGAGCTGCTGGAGGTGAGCAGGAAGGAGAAAAACCACAGTTTAACATCACTGGTGGTGTTGAGTTGGGTTGCAATGAAAGCACCAACACAATATTTGAGTTTTCATACATTCTGTTTTTGCTTTGATTGAGCAAACATGCAGAAAGTCATTAGTCCAAAGTGACACCTTTACAATGTTTGTTTTGTCCAACCAACTGTCCAAACTTAAAACAGCTACTCCTTTGTTCATAAGTGGACACCACAGTGGGTTGTGCCGCATATTTGAGTTGGTAGATTTTAAAATGGAAGAATGATAATGATTTTAGATAATTAAATTATTATTATTAATTATTATTATTAATTAGGATCCATTAAATAGCTCAATAACTGACTGAAAATGCAGCAGAATTTCACATGTTAAAAAGTTGGGACTGTAAAATACACACCTCTTGTTTCAGCTTGCATTTACTGTAAATTAGTTTAATCCAACTCAGAAAATTAATATTTTGAAGCTTTTCATATGTGGCTCATGAAAAGTAAAATATCTGAATTTAAGACTTGTACATTAGTAAATGCACTCATCACTTTTCATCCTTGGGTGTATCAAGTAAACTGAAATGTTAAAATGTAGAAATCATGATGTGCAGTTGTTTTCCTGCAGCTGCCGCTGATCACATGTCTATCTGTCTGCTCAGGTTTTTCCTCCCGGGTCGTTCCAGCTGGATGTTTGGGCTATGACTGATCAAGAAAAACTCACTTTTGTGCCTCAGATTCACGAGGAGGGAAACAAACTCTTCAAACAAGGCCAAATTAGTGAGGCAAAAGAGAAGTATTACAATGGCGTCGCCTGCCTCAAAAACCTGCAGATGAAGGTTAGGGGACAGCCATTCATTTTGTAGCTCACTATATTACCATGGATACATTATTGTCATACTTTTTTTTTTTTCTTGAATACATCTTAGAGGGAAATTAAAGAGTTTTGGCTCCTATATGAACAATCAGTTTGCTGTACAGTGAATTCTTCTGTTTCTTTATTTAGGAGCATCCTGGAGATGAAAATTGGTTAAAGTTGGACCAGATGATCACACCACTGCTTCTCAACTACTGTCAGTGCCTGTTACTCCTGGGCCAATATTATGAAGTTATCGAACACTGCACGTCCCTGGTCTTCAAATATGAGAGTAAGGCAGCCTGACTTCAGTTACAGTCCATTTGGTACTTAAGTAGCTGGCACAAATTTAACTGCTGGTAGCTATTATCACATTAACATTAGTATCTTCCTTAATTCAGCATTTATTGCTTTCTTCCTTGTGCCTTTCTGTGACACATAATTCAGCATCTTTGTCAAGAAAGTTGGTAAAAAATACATCTTGTAATTCTACTCTTGCTGATTGAAATCCACTCAGTTTTGTTTTTTGTTAACACGTGACATTTTTAGAGTCAGCTTTGTCCCATTTGTTGCAGACCTGCATAATTTTTATTATTTGCTCCCTTGAACTATAATGGTCGCAGCATCGATAGTCGATGCCGCGACTACTAACCTTAGCATCAAAGATAAGTCACACCTCTGGTTTAGCTCGGGAGCCAGGTGAATCATGCAAGTGATTTAGTCCCACCTTGTGGCCACAGATGCTAACACACACACTGCTGTCGTGCCCGGGGCCCTATTCCAGGAGTTTAAAAATAAGATCTGAGTGGATTAACTCTGAAATTGGCAACTCTGTTTCCCATTCCAGAACAGCTGATCAGGGTTAGTTTAATCAACTCTGAGTATGCTCACCTTGAGTTGAGCGTGTGCGTGAGTAGAGAAAGAAAGCCATCAGTGGAGCTCAGATACCAGGATTTCCCATGACAAATGAAGAGTAGAACCTTCATTTTAATCCAGTTTAATCTGAACACGTCAGGTGCTGACCATGAAAAAAAAGTAATTTTAATTAGCTCGGGCCACTCGGTCATCATCATAGACGGAATAAAATTTGGTATAAAATCTATGATTTTTTTTATTTTTATAGTCTCTGCTGTCATCATTTATCCAGTTTAATTTTTCATTAGATGAAGCTGGAATCCTAATTTTACATTTGAGTATTTAAGTGTAATTATTTAGTTGCAATCTGACAGGGACAAAGTGCAGGCAACAGAAACTGAAAATAAAAATCTGGAGAAACAGATCAGGCACAGTTTCCTGATGGACCTGTGAGGTTAGTTAGGCAGATAGCATCAGACCCCAGGATAGATCTATCCTCAGGTTAGTTTTTTTTTTTAAATAAAAGCTTTTCTTGCTACAGTTTATGCTCATGTCATCATTTGAATAATTATTCAATAAAAATGTAATCTACTGATGGAGTGCAGCAACCTCACATTTTTTATAGAGAATTTCTGCCATTACTGGATAAACATGCTTAATAACATTTACAGAAAAACTCTGCTTTAATCTTTTCTAATCTGACCTAATTTCAGCCTTCACTGATAGGTGATGGCTCTCTTACAGTCATACAAGAGATGTTTTACTGAATTACTATTGAGAGGTCAGTAATAGTTTCACATTTAACTGGGAAAAAAAACTGCAGAGCAGCTTTCTAAGCTTTTAAATGAATGCAAAGTTTTGTCAGAAAAAGGCAAACATAGGAAATGTATCAGCTTTTACAGATTTTAAGTGGGTCAGTACAGTTTTGAGAGGATGAGTCATTTTAAATAAAGAACGCGGATCATGTCGGGGAAAAATGAAGCCATTATGAACGAATCCAGACGGGATGAGCTGGGAAATGACCAGAGCCTGATCTGGTCTGGATCCATGATTCTTATCTGTTTTAGATCCATCCTGCTATGCAAGTGGACTCGGACGCACTTTGCTGAGTCGTTAGAGAGCATCTGAAACCTACACGGATCTGATTCTGGGTCGATCCACTGAGACTGATTTTAGGTGATTTCAGTGGAAAATATGTTGATATTCATACTCCGAATTTTCAGACACCATACATTTTGAAATGTTGACAGCATTTAATGACTGAATCTCAGTCTGTGAACAAATTTCAACATGAAGGCCCCGTTTTCTGTGCAGGGATTATGTCTAATCCTGGACTAAATACTTTTTTCTATTGTAGTCTTCATTGACTTTCTCCTTTTGATCTAGGACTATGTTAATCCATGACTGGGAAACCGGCTGGAAATGTTCAGAACACAAACTGTCTGCAGCTGCATTTAAAACCTCACTTTAAAATACATTTAGTTCTGTTTTCCAGTCTTAAATTCATTTCAACCTCATTTTCATTCAAATGTTCACATCATCTCCAGGATCCAAGTGTGACGGACATTTTTCCATCAGCGTGATTGATTGTGACTCGTGATTGACCGGTGTGTTGTGTGTTCACACAGTAATTACAGTAAATCTTTGCAGCACAAGGAAACTGTCCACAGTCACAGTTAGAAAGAAATAAACTATATAGATTTTATTCTGAGCTGATTAAGAATCCGTGACGTAATCATTGTCTCTGTCCTTATATATTGAGGACTGATCCATGCGCTTATTACACAAAACATTTAACAGACCCAGAAATCAGCCTGGGTCTTGGGCTCTCATGCTCCAGTGGACCCAAGCTGACCCCAGGCTTGAAAATGAGTAAATCTTTCAGTGTTATTTACTTCACTTGTAACACTTTGTTTGTAAATTTCTGTAGTAAAATGGCAAAAATACTAATATTTTTGCCATTTATTTTTGGATGGTGGTGTCAGAAGTTACAACAATTGAAAATTTTATCACCAATATAAGTGTGCTCATCATAATCAGATTACTTTTTGATACATAGATTATTTTGTTATGTATGTTGACAGATGATTGTGTCACATATTTTCCTTACACATACACTAACTAAATTGTGTCTTGGTGCATGCTATACAAGTGAACTGTACTCGCTGCACCGTTGTTCAGGGTTATTATAATCTGAAAAGGGATATTAGTTTCGTCATCTTGGATGCTACTGTTCTTTTTATCTCGTCTGGCTGAAGATAAGCTTATGTGATGGTGGGGTGGCCGACAGTCACAAGAACTGCTGCTCCTCCTACAGTAATAGTTAGAATTTACACCAAACTTGTGCTCAAGGTCATATTTGTCATTTTACGGGCACCTTTCCATTTTCATGAGAATCGCTGCTCCTCCTCTTTGGTCAGATTTAGGTGAAACGGGTGTTGGGTGTTGGCAAGCCTCCTTGTCTTCTCATTTGTGCGCTATAGCTAACCAGTGGGGGGAAAAAAAAACTTTCCCTGTACATGACGCATTACAGTAACTTGTGATGGATCATGAGCCAGATGAGCTACCATGACACTGACGTTCTGATTTGAATAGTTGATGTGAAAATGCTGTTCTTCGTCTTCCCAACAGACAATGTAAAGGCATTTTACAAGCGGGCTAAAGCCCACGCCGCTGTGTGGAACGAGGCGGAGGCACGGGCGGACTTTGCAAAGGTCTTGGAACTGGATCCTTCTTTGGGACCATCTGTGGCCAAGGAGATAAGAGCCATGGAGGAGAAGATCCGCTCCAAAGAGAAGGAGGAAAAGGGTCGCTACAAGGGCCTGTTCAAGTACAATGCACCACCAGCCACTGCCACTACAGTAAGTCCAGTTTGTTTTTTCTAATTGCATTCATAATTTTCAGAGGCCCACAGATGCAGATTAAGACACCTAAGCAGTCATACTGTGTTTTAATGACGTGTTCTGTTCTTTTCCTTCTCGCAGGGTTGAATGTCCCGATGGGCTGGACACAAGAGGATGCCTGTGAATTTCAAGATGGAGGAGAAACATTTGGCGTTCTGTGTTTCGCTTTTATCCATCCAAGCCAAACGCCCAGCCGCAGGACAACACGCAAACAAAATTTGCATTGCAGCTTTAGTCCTCTAAATGTTAAATTAAGGTTTGGATTAGAACGTGTTTATATTAAATCTGGAGTTTAAAGTCAAAACACAGTTTTTTAAGGACTGTAATAGAAGGCAGAGCCATTACAATTTAGTCCATAATGTTGCTTAATTAAAAGGAACTTTAATGTTTTTTCATTCAACTTCTTAAGGGAGCATTTTCCCTTTGATTTAATAATCAATTTATCTGCAATTTGGGGGCCCATTTCCAGACAGAAATGACCAGAAAATATATTTTTTCCCCTTTTTTTATACAATCGTGTACTCACATGCACATCTTTGCCTTGCACACCGTTTCTGTTGTGGTCAGCAGAAGCACCATTACTACACAATAGGTGGGCCATGAAATGTAACCTCTGTGACAATCCTATAAAACACTTGCGTTGTTTTTGCTTTTTCCTGTGTACTTATTCATTTATGTAATAAATAATACCTTTGTTTTTATGTGAAGATGTAATCTGCATAAAGTACCAGTATCTCATTCACTTGCTTAGAAAGAGCTACTCTTTACTCTTTGTGTGGAGCAGTGGGTCATTTAGCCCAAGCCTGCCTGCAGTGACATGTTACTGAGGCTGTGATGTGTAACTGTAAATAAATGTGTTTATGCCTAGCTTTGTGTTTCATTAAATATGGCGTCTAAATAAACATTGCGGATGTCATCTATCAATTAGAACGCTTGAGTGAAAGAATATTACTCAAGAAAATTTGCTGTCCTACTTTTAAGTATTTCATGCATTAAGTAGATTAAGGCTGCTAATTAAGTGTAATTTTCTAAAAAATATTGTGCTAAGTGCTGAAACGCTATTTTCAAGGTCAGCAGAGGTGGGAAAAGTACAGACATTCTGTACTTAAGTAGAAGTATAGATACTTGTTAAAAAAATACTCTGGTAAATGTTGAAGTAATGATTCAACTTGACTCAAGTAAAAGTGAAAAAGTACAGACTCTGAAATCCACCCAAGAAAGTAAAAGTAGCACTTTGGTGGACATTTCTACCAGCTATTTTTTGCAAAGCTCACTGAACCTCGTGCTATATTAACATTATAAAATAACATCTGCCATTATTATCAGTATGAGAATACAAACTTTATTTCAATCTAAATTTTAATGATTGCATTCAGCTTGAACAATGTTATGTAGAACTTTTTATTAAAAAAACAAAAACGAAACAGCCCTATTTGCTGTTACCTTGTAGAGGGTGACTCTGCCTTATCACCTAAACAGAAAGATACGTACCGTCAGGGGTTAAAGTGGGATTCAACAGGTGGGGAACCCTAAGACCAGATGTAGTGGCTCCATGTGGGAAGAATCCCAGCTCACTTTTTTTAAAATAGATTTTCTTTGTGTGCAGGCTGTGATCAGCTGCTGTTGCTCTTTGTGGATTTAGTTTAATTCAACAACATGTAACCCAGTATTTCACGAGCTAAGCTCATTTCCACCCCCTACCCTGACAGTAAGTGTAATCTTTAAACTGACAGTATACAGTTGGTTTAAAGGTTGAATTGAGTGAATGACTCTAAGCATCATCAGCTTTGATCCAAACTCATCTTTGCTACATTTGATGTAACCAAACTCTGACCGTGAACAGCACAGCTGCTGTGAATCAGTCCAACACAGAGCTTTACTGTAAAATCGCCAAAGCTAACCTGTTTATCCTGCACTAAACTGCAGTATTTTCATGCAACCTTTGAATAACATTAGCATACCTGTTTGTTTCACAATATGAAAACTTTACATTATATACAGAATCAAGATCTGATTTTAAAAGTGTAAGCTTGAAATTGCCCATTTATCAGATGTCAGTGAGCAGTGAGCCTTACCTTTAAATAGAACCTCTCCTCTTTCTTACATCTTTCTCCATCTCTGAGTGAACTTCTGTTTCATTTCTCTTCCTGGAAATACAGCAGCTGGACCTCTGGCTAGCAGACACACTGTGACAAACTGCACAGAGTTTGTGTGTTTACTGAGATTTGTTGCACTGTTAGAAATGTTGCATTTGAAATTACCTGCCACATGTTACTCCATTTATTTTGTGAACGACCATAACCTACAGACCAAAAACGTTGTGCCGGATCGTTCTGGCCCACTTTAACGCCTGAGTACAGAGCTATAAATGATGCATAAATTAGATGGTTTTGCCTCTTGCAAGTCATCGGGCCGAATCAGCCAAAACAATTGTCTCTCATGTGCTACTGTTCCTCCATTTAGGCTCAGATCGGTTTGATGTTTGAAGGTGCAGAGTGACTGGAAATAAAAACTTCACTCAGATGAGTTAAACCTAAAATAATGAGCCTGTCTTGAAAATGTAAGGAGTAGAAAGTACAGATATTTGTGTAAAAATGTAGGGCTGTAAAAAGTTGTCAGAAAACTAAATATTCAAGTACAGATACCTGAAAATTTAAGTACAGTAACTAAGTATTTGTACTTCATTACTTCCCAGATCTGAAGGTCAGGAAACATTTTTCCTCATTTAAAAAAACAAAACAAAACACTCAATGGAAAGATGTTAAGTCATTTTTGTTTGATAAAATTACTGTAACATCTTAGAAACCTAAACAATATTTTACATTTTTTTGGCTATTTTTTTAATTTATACATACCGAATTTCAAAAATCTGGTTTACAAAATTTTCATACTAACAAACTGACATGAGATGTACAGAGTTCTTGGGAATGAGAAATGTCTGATGTGTGTTTACAAAATATGGAAAACAAAACACGGGTGAAAGGAACAGGAGGATATTCAAGATGTACAGAATAACAAAATACTCATTGGTTGAAAACTGGATGTTCAAAATCAACACTGGAGCATTGGTACAGTGTGGACATCATTAAAAAAAGCCAACTTTCTTGGTCAACCACCATTACTGAACAAATATAAACATTCCCATCCACTTTAATATCCCCAGCTTGACCTAAAAATGTTTCCCCACACTTTTAAAATAGATATAAAATTTTCTTTTGCATACGTCCCGCAGGCTGGAGAAAGTTTGTCTTTACCAAAATGGGCGTGGCAAAATGCTGCGAATGGACACAAAGGGACATAATGCTCCTATAAAAAGCCAGTGTAAAGTGGAAGAAAAAAAAAAGTTGCAAAACATCCAGTGGGAATCACAATGAGGGCAGGCTTCAGCAGGGAAAGAGTGCCAGGTGAAGGGATTTGTCCAAAAGGTTATGTGCGGGCGCTTCTCTCCGTCTCTGCCAGACATTCCCTGACCAGTGCACGCGCATGGATTATACCTGTTCAACACAAACAAAAGGTAAGTTTAACAACAAAAAAAAGGGGGGGGTGAAAATAGCAGCAAAAACATTTTGTTCAAAGTCAGTCTGTGACTACCTGAAATACAAAAACACCCAACACAGTCATTAGAGCTCTCGTTAACTAAGAAAACTGTGGGATAATTTAATGCAATGGTTCTCTTGACTTTGTCTAGATTGCCCCTCTTCAGTTCACACAGCCTGCCCTGCAAAAACTGAGCACACGCTTACTGCTGCCATATGAGCTAAGAGGGAAAGTAGCAGCCAGGTGCTGTTAATCATAGGCATTTGATTAAGCAAGGGTGAGCACCTCAGAAATGTTGCTATTCTGGAGCATTCAGGTGTGTGTTAACACAATGTCACAATCTTACCAAGTGTGGACATCCCAGTAAATTCACCCCAGTGCAATGCTTAAAAAAGTGCAAAAAAAAAAACCCCCAAGAGCTACATCTCAGCCTCTACAGGAATCAGTTATCATACATTAGGTTTACAAAGTTGCATCTGAAAAAGAAAAAGAAAAAAATAAATAAAAAGACTTCTGGAACAATATCCTTTGGACAGACAACTGGAGATGCTTGGCCATAATGCACAGCACCACAAAACTAAAGTCAGCATATCAGCATGAACATCTCATACTGACTGTCAGGTACGGTGATGGAGGAGTGATTATCTGGGCTCGCTTTACAGTTACAGGACCTGGACACCTTGAGTCAACCATGAACTCCTCTGTATACCAAAGTATTCTAAAGTCAGGCCATCTGAGGTCATCTGTCTGACAGCTAAAGCTTGGCACAAATTAGGTCATGGAATAGGACAATGATCGCAAGCTCACCAGCAAATCCACAACAGCTGAAAAATATAAGAATCAAGGTGTTGCAATCACCCAAAGCCCCAAAACTTCAAAGAACTGAAGCAACGTGTAAAGAAGACTGGTTCAAAATGGTTTTCACAAGACTGTGTGCATCTCTATACAACTTAGCTCAGTTCTCCAACGATTGTTCGTTCCCCACTGTAAGGGCTCTGTGCCCCCCACTTTTAGAACCGTGACTTAATAGGTAACTGCTTTATTTCAACCTGGCACATATCCTAAAAATGTGGCTACTGTGGCTATCAGTCTTCAGCTGCTGTCAGCAACAAGCATTTTAATATTAAAAAGGATAATTACCTTTTAAAAGAGAGAACTGTTACAGCACCAAGTAAATTAATATTTTCAGAATGAGCCCTGTGTGAAGTGTGCCTTCACTAGAAGAGTGGTGAACTCACCACCCTTTCTGTAGTTTTTTGCATAACAAAAGCATAAAAGTATCGAATGAACACCCACTTCACACTTCTACACCAAAAAAAAAAAAAGTTTCTAAATTAATTATAATAATCATAGTCTGTCTCCTACTGATATGCGTTTCTGACTAGTATAATATACCTCTCTTTAGCCTCTCCATAGCGCTCTTGCTCCCGGCGTATGTGGGCCTGATCTCACGGCTCATCTCCTCAATGACAGACAGGAGCTCACTGTAGGTGGACCCTTGGGATACTTTCACAGGCTGTAAAATATTTGGAGATGTAGTGAAAATACTGATCATTTCATATCTCCATACACACATCAGAGAACTAATAATGAAAAATGTAAACTTTTTGTAGAATGAGACAAGAAATACTTCATTTATCCTATATTTGATAAATTTGTTTGTTACAGCAGTTGTAATGAGGATAATAATAATAATACTAATAATAATGATAATACTGACATAAACATAATGGTTAAAAATACATGTTTTGGTGACCTACTCTTCAGGAAAAACATAACTCTTTATTAAAGCAGTCTGTACTCAAGTATCAGAGCAACTAAGCTGTACCTGAACGAAGCCCATGGAGGGCGGGCCGAAGTCACTGAAGGCTGGCCTGAAGTTGGATGATGACGGAAGAGATGGAGAGGGCACAGAAGACCCTGGCAAGAAGAAGAAGAGAAGAGACATAACACATTAATGGCTGAGCCTAAAACACAAACTAACAACAAGAACCTTTGCTTGTGAAATATTTTAACGCTGTTGAGCAAACTTTTTTTTTGGTCATGGTGTGAAGTGCTGCATATTTTAACAAAGAGAACTGTCAACATGCTAATACTGCACAACAGCTGTTCCTAGAGCACCTGGTGGAGTGTGGTTAGAGCCAGATGGTGCAGGAGCAATGGGTTTGTAACTCATGGTGATTTCAGCAGGCAGCTCCCCGTACGACGCACCGCTTCCTTCGGTCCCGTCAACCCGATACTTATACAGCTTTACAGGTGATGATGAGCTCCTAAGAGCTAATGCAAGGAAAATAAAGACACACAGAAACGCAAATAAAATTCAGTGCATGAATAGAACGAAGCAAAGGAAAGCTGTATATCAGTAATCATCAGGAATCACAATCATAGCCAAATATGTGACAGACAGTCAGTGGAGGAAATTAGCACAATAGACCAATATCTAACAGCAGTGATCAAGACTTTTTATATTACTAAGCCTGAATGTGTTTGTAAGCACCAGAATCATTTTTAATGTAAAACTGGAGCAAGTCTGCCCTAGGTCACACATTACATAACAAGACATATGACCTGTCAGTGTTTCTCATTCAGGTTGTTTTTGTGCCAGAGGCATGAGAAAACAAGCAGGAAACCAAGGGGGTTAGTGTGTTAAATTCGAGTGCTACAATGATGTCTATTATTAGGTTCAGCCTTAACATTCGGTGAACAATAACCAGACACTTGAAGTGGCTGTAAAACTAATCTGATTGTAGAACTTAAATTTGTTTTTCAGCTCTGAAATTGTCATGTGGCTAGCTAATGTATCCAAGAAGTTATGAGAACTCAAAGAAAATAAGGAAAATTAAAAAGCACCAAATTTCTACCCATCCCCATGTCCTCTGAGGGCCTGTAAGCTCAGACTTTGCATGGCTTCATTAAGTATAATAAAGTTACTGGTACAAAAAAAAAAAGTTAGCTCATTCTAATGGGATCAGGTGGGAATTATCCTCTGAGTTCAGTAATTTTAGCTGGAATGGCCCATGAGAGTAACTATTAGTATATTAAGATTTCCCCATTAAAGTAGACTGTATCACAAAACAATTAGTGCGTCTAAAACACACCCGTGCTCGTGTTCTACCATATGAACCATCTCAGGCCATTAACAGTCCGCTGGAGTCTAATTTTACAGTTTACCAGAAAACATCGTCACTGCAGTACAAGTTTACTGATCAGTCAGCGGTATTCTCACAGCAGACGACCATCACTCAATATCTTGATGTGAACATGTGAAATGTACTTGTTTTGTTTCGTGTGCCGGCTGTAATGAAACTTTTCAGAGGCTGAATGTGTGAATGCGGTCGTTCAGAGTGACCCGAGCGGAGCCAGAAGGTGCTCAATGAAACAAAAGCCGACGTTAGCGTTTACATAAAAGGTGCCAAGCTAACTACTACTTGGTAACGTTAGCCGGATTAGCTAGCTTTTGCCGGTTACCACAAAAACACAAGTAAACCGCAACCAAACAGACTCGCCATTTACATTCTAACACAGACAGTGAATGCTGATAACGTTAAACTGAACTTGTGGCCACTAATGACACCTCAAACGATACAAAAGACCGGCATTTTTACCTTTTTAAGAAGCTGTAAAATCCTCTGTGGGACGCGAGTTCTGACTCTTCCTCTGTGACTGAGTCTGCGCACAAGACGGGTATAGTGGTCTTTTTTTTTTTTTTTTTTTTACTCATAGACCGATTTGATTGGTTGCTTTACTTATGACATGTGTCCTAAATGTATTCGTCACGAGAAACCACTACCGCGCCAAACCTGCGTCAGACGTAGGAAAAATTACAATACAAACAGAAAAAATTGGAACATAGTTATAAATGAACACATTATGAAGCATACTCATGAGCAGAACTGTCTCCCATCTACATATTAACCCTTGGGAGATCCTTTAAGAAACTTACACTCATGATCCTAATGACATATACTGTCCTCGTCCTAAAAACTGTTGTAAAAATATTATAAAGTAATATTTTTTTCCACTTTGAATGATCTACACTTTTAGAACTACTAAAGCCTGACACATAGATACCAAATATTATATACTTTTTGAAAATTTTTAACCCTTTATAGGCCCATTTACTTACAGAGTGGCACTCTGTTTTGATGGACAAAAATAAAAAAACTAAAATAATTTTCATAAAATGTATTTTGGGGACTATTGGATTATTATTTTTATTAGGCCCTGAGATGAGTCACTGATTGGCAGCAACATTCTTTTTCATGCATTTTTTGTTTTTCCACAGTATCAGGTTTTGTAAAAAACTTACACTCGTGATCCTAAGGACATATACGTCCTCTACCCGAAAAAAAATTATAAAGTAATATTTTTTCAACTTTGAAAGATCCAGTCTGTTAAAACTACCTTAGCCTGAAATATAAATATCAATTATTGCAAATATTTTTTGGATTTTAACCCTTCAAAGGCCAGTACATACCACCACTGTTTTTTTTTCCAAAATCCAAACATCTAAAATAATTTACATAAAATACATTTTACAGAGGAGAGGAACATGGTGGTGCAAAGGTTAGTGCTGTTTGCACACAGCAAGAAGGTAAAAAGGTCCTGGGTTCAAATCCACCTTCTGCCTGGAGCCTTACTGGGTGGCATTTTCATGTTCTCCACATGTCTGTGTGGGTTCTCTTAGGGGACTCCAGCTTCCTACCACAGTCCAAAGACATGCAATTTGTAGGGATAAGCCACTTGGTGATTCTGAATTGTCAATCGATGTGAATGGTTGTCTGTCTCTCTGTCTTGGCCCTGCGACAGGCTGGTGACCTGTGCAGGGTGTACCTTCCCTCTCGCCCTATGGCAGCTGGGATAGGCTCCAGACCCTCTGTGACGTAGAATTGGATAGATGGAAGCAAATAAATGGAATATTTGATTTTTATTAGGCTATGAGATGGGTAAATGATTGGCAGCAATATGTTTTTTCATAGATGTTATTGTTTTTCCTGCAGTGACAAATAAAAAAAATAATTCTTGAGGTTCAGAGGACAAAAAATGTCACCTTCTTAAAAAGTGCTGTAAAAATATAGAGCAAAAGAGAAAGAGGGTGAGAGACAGAGTGGGTGAGAGAGAGACAGTGTGGGAGATTGTACAGCTATGTGTCTGTCTGACTCTGAGAGTCCAGCTAAGGTATAGTGGAGAATGAAAATGGACAGACTGTGGTGGTCTTTGCATGTAAAATGCATGTAAAATTCCCATATTTCCATGTAAAATTCCCATATTTGCCTGTAAAATTCACGCTGCTTCTTACTTCTACATTTAATGATGAGAGAGGGGCCTGCAGCAGCACCATTAGATTTGAGTTGATTCATTTTTTGACCTGTCAACAGCAGGCCATGTGCTGTAAAATCTTGCGATCTCCAAAAGGGCTAATCCTGCGCTACTGCTCATGCTATAGCAATGGCTGCAGTGCAGGTGTATAATCTACCTGAGCGAGAACCAAAACAAAGTCCAATTTTGTTTTGGTTCTTGCTGGTGAGGCCTCGTTGAAGCACTGAAAGGTCCCTCATTGTTTATTATTTTTGAATTAGGTTTATAATGCAGAATCTGGCCTTCAAAGAGAAATGACTTGAAGTTGGACATCACACATGCGCGTGCACATACATGCCCGTGCACACACTTACACGATGATCCAACATCAACATATTTCAGTAGCAAGAAAACCTTGCAGAAAACAGTAAAAAGTGTGAAATTTTGATGCATGCATTGAATGGTAAAAAAAAAAAAGTAGCGCCAACTGGTGGACAAATATAAATGTAATAGATTGCATTGGTTCATGTGAAGATAAATGTAGGATCAAAAATGCAAGTTTCAGTGGTTTTGAATGGGACATTTTGTGTCCCTAGGATCACCAGTATAAGTTTTTGAATTGCTAAGCTAATTTAGGCTAATTTAAAACTCTGATTTGACAGTTCTAAAATTCGTCGAAATTGATTAACCTTTGGAAAGTTTGAGTTATATTCAATCAGCACAGACAAAATGGCAGGCAAAATTTTTTTTAAAAAAAAAATGCAAAATTTCCCTAATACCTCCTAAGGGTTAATTATGAAATCTGGAAAAAACTTTGAGACTGTTAAACATTTCTTATTAATATGAAATGGATGCGTGCAATTAGTCTGCTTCTGGTGAGGTACCTTAGCTTTTCTAGTTTTTGTTCCCACATTTTGCATTTGAATATCTACCTAACTTTATTGAATTATATAAATTTGTTGCTTTTAATAACCTATTTGTGTTTCTTTTTCTCTATTTATAGAAAAATAACATTTTTGGTGGAGTATGATAGATAGATAGATAGATAGATAGATAGATAGATAGATAGATAGATAGATAGATAGATAGATAGATAGATAGATAGATAGATAGATAGATGATGATAGATAGATAGATAGAAGAAGAGGCCATTTCATTAGTGCAGACCTACAGTTTTATTGTAGCTCATCCTCATCTTTCATCATAGTATCCATTCAGTGATATTTGTATACAGTATTGATTGCACAAAAAGCCTCTTGGTTGCTGCAACAATTATTTCTGCAAATAATATTTATGCTATGTAACGTAATTGGGCTAGGTTTCTTTTATCACTAGTCTTTCATACTAAATGTTTTAATCATAATTATTATCATCATCATAAAAGATGTCTTTTCAAAAACAAGGGTGATGTGCAAGCTTTAGTAACTGCAGCGGGATAAAGTTGTTTAAACTAAGTTAAGAAGAGAGCAGCAGTATGGCTTAATGCCAAGAAAGAGCACTATGAATGTGATGTTTGCTTACTAAATAGTCCACATACAAATGTCAGCGGTATTATAACAAAGTGGAAGTGGTTGGGAATGACAGCAACTCAGCCACAAAGTGGTAGGCCACGTAAAGCGGATGTTGAGGTGCATAGTGCGCAGAGGTCACCAAATTTCTGCAGAGTCAATCGCTGCAGACATCCAAACTTCATGTGGCCTTCAGATTAGCTGCTGTAATATACATCCATCCATCCATTTTCTTTTGCTTATTCAATTCAGGTCACCAGCTAGCTTGAGCCTATACCAGCTGTCATAGGGTGAGAGGGGGTGCATCATGGACAGGTCTCTAATAGTTCTTAGAAAAACTTGGTGGAAAAAAATACCAATATTCCCTCAAAATACTTAAGTACAAGGGCTTTAGTAGAGGTTAATTTACATTATTTGTACTTAGAGAGGGGTGGTGCAATCTTTCTATTTTAGCATACAAAGTGGTATACCATACCATAGCGAGTCTGCTACAAAAGAGTGAACAGACAACCATGAGTTTGGGAAGCTGTGCTGTCATCATGCCCCTGCTGTAACATTTTGACCCTCTGAAGTACAAGAACCAGAAACTGTAGCACAGAAAACCCATTTGCACTTTTGCATCATTACATTTTGGCACAGGTGGGAGATGTTTTTATGGATCAAAAGAGATCAGTTTAACCCAGTACAAACAAAACACCTATCATCTTAATTGCTGTTTTGACAATGTACTTGTTGTCAGTGTAAAGATGATTGTAGCTAATTTGCAGCAACTGTTTACTGTCTGTATGTAATGACAGAAGTTACACAACTATGATTAAAAAAAAAAAAGTTTGGATACCGTGAAAAATATCAATATAAACACAAAGTAATGAATTGTTAAATATTCAAACCTTGAATGTAACTAAAAATACAAAGTACAAACATTAAAATGCAAATGTTGAAAACAATATATTTTCTTGTTTTTTTAAAAAACATGCTAATTTTGAGTTTAATAGCATTTCAAGAAAGCTGGAGCAGATCAGCACACCACTGAGCTGCATCACATTCTCTGTTAACAACAGTGTAACTCTTTCAGTTCTGAGAAGTTCAGTTAATGTTATTTTTGAAAGAGGATTGTTTCCTATTCTTGCTTGATATGCAGTATTGTTCAGCATCTCAGAAGTTTAGACACATTTTTAAAATCAGAGGTATTGTCTTGCTGAAACATGCAATGCCATCGATTAAAAAAAAAATGCTGTCTGGGTCACAGCATAACCAGCTCCAGTCTTATGAAAAAGAAAGTTTGCACAATACTCAGTGTTTGCTGGTCTGGAGTATTTAGGCCACAATCTTCCAGGGAGTGGATGTTAGTGGTGGGCGGATCAATCCAAATATCGATAATATCGATACCAACGTTGGTATTGATATTGATCAATACTAGTGTAATAAGATCTATACTTTAGCTTCAGTTTCTCTCCTGTATGCAGTGTGGCAGTTTCATCAAAGATGCCAGCTGAATGTTTAAGTGCCACTCCTCTCACAGCACAGAGCAGGCACACTTTGCTCTTCCCCTCCCTGCAGTGTTTTCGCTTTCCCCTCCAATTAAGAGGAGTTATTGAAATGTCAAAAAAGCAACTTAAAGGGCCAAATTATCTTATATTTTTTACATTAAATCGAAGGCCGGAAGTACGGGGGCGGGGCTGGAAGCGTAAATGTTTTATAATGTTGTGGAGTGATAATTTTGTACAGCTTGTTTATTTAAGAAAAAAATCCAGAAAATTTTTGAATGAAGTGATATTTTTTATTACATTTATTACATTTTTGTATTATACTTTCTAAACACTGAAAAACTGTTTAATTTGTTATTGAATGATCATTTTGTACACTTTATTTGAAAAAAAAAATCCAGACATCACAATGTATGGGGAAAATTGTTTTGTTGCTGTTTTATTTTGATAAAGTATTTTCTATTTACCTATAAACTTTGCCTAATTTTATTCTGACTTTTAACTGATTAACAATCCAAAGTAAAGAGAAAAAATCACAAACACTTAAACTTCATGAAAATTCTTTATATTTATTAAAAAGTATCGGCATCTGCGATACTGGCCCTGTATTTACTTGGTATCAGATCGATACCAAATTTTGCAGTATCACACACCACTAGTGGATGTTCCAGCAAATTCACACCAAGGTCAAACTGTGCTCAGAGGAACTGCCAAAAAAACCAAACAAACAAAAAAACAAGAGCTACATCTTAGACACTGCAGGCCTCCGTTCATGATAGTACAATTAGAAAAATACCAAACAAATGTGGCTTGTTTGGAAAGGTTGCCAGGAGAAAGCCTCTTCTCTCTAAAAAGAAAAAAAAAAGTTCAGCACTGCTTAGATTTGCAAAGGTGCATCTGAACAAACCACAAAATGTCTCAAAATGTCTGGAACAATGTCTTTTGGACAGATATAAGTATAGATCAGAGGTCACTAATAGGCGGACCTCGGTCTGGATCTGGACCGAAATTATGACTCATGCGGACCCGAACCTAATACTAAAACAGAAATGCCCACTTAAAATCTTGAGCACTTTCTGGTTTCCCTGCACAGCTTTTACAGTCCTTACGGTAGTGGTGAAGTGTCCAAGGAAACCCACTGACCAATTGCATGTGAGTTTGGCCGTACCACGTGATACCACCAAGTTGGTTCCTGCCGGGAGTAAACTTTGTAACAAACAGGTTTATTGTAGTTAACAAAAGCGAACGAAATAACGAAAACTGAAAAAACATTTTCGTTAACTGAAATAAATAAAAACTATAATTAAAAGGGAAAAAATCTAACTAACTAAAACTGTATTGTGAGTATACAAAACTAAGTAAAACTAACTGAAATTAGAGATAAAATGACATTCGTTTTCCGTATTTTATTGAAAAGCCTTGTGGAGTGATATGAAATCATTTTTTTCCGCTCTAGCAGTTTAAGCTAGGAGCGCCATCGGGCAACTGTGCGCGTGCGTGTGCATGCGTTTGCGTGCTCACCGCGCTGGTCCGCAAAGTAGCGGCAGCGGTCTGCCGAGAAAGCGACAGAATCCCATAAAGGGGTTTTGAGTACGACAACACAGATAGAAGCGAGTGTTTTGTTGTGGATGATGAAAACACTTCTCAAGCGGAAAACCACCAACATCAAAGTCCACCTGAGAAGCGGCTACAGAAACTGCTCTGATCCTACGACGTCACCTGACGTGCACCTCCGGAGAAACGTGACTAGAGGTCGCGTCCACTCAGCCCGCAACGTTGTGATTAACCTGTTAAGTCCTTGTGCGTTCCCGGCTACTTTTCGCGGCAGTGTTTGAATTTACCAGTCAGATAATAACAATCAGGAATAATGATCAAAGCATCAATATAAGGACTCACAAATGTCAGCAAATTCCCGGAGGGAGACTGCTGAAACTATTGGAATGGACATGAGGGACTGAAGAAAGTGAAAAAACAGGGACAAATATGTTTAAAAACCAAAAACCTGAGCAAAAAGAGTAAGGACCAAAAACGTCCCAGCTGGCAGGCATATAAAACACCAGCATGGGACCACAAGGTAATTAACACACACAATCCAGCTACACAAGAATAAATGCGGACATGAAGTCGGCCACCTGTAGGTTGTGTACAGAGGCCGCAAAGACCCCTGCAAGTCTAATCAGCGAGCATCTAACCAAGCTAGCTCACTGAGCAGCTTCAAACCAGAAGCAGCTTCATGTGGTGGATAACATCAGGATACTGCTGGATTTGAGCTTTGACTCCTGACGCTGAAGTCTGTTGTAGAGTTTGAGTTTTGGAGTTCATGTTTTTCTTTATGTTTCTCCCTGTTGATGTTCATGTGTGTCCTTAATATTACACACATTAAGCACGTAATGCTGCTATTTTGTGAACAGTTGGTTGTTGAATGCGATTTTTTAAACTCTTTTGTCGAGTTTTTATTATACAACAGTCACTCTTGCACCTGACAAAGTATGAAAAACTAAAACCAATACTAAAACTAACGAAAACTAAACTAAAACTAAACTATAATGTAAAATCCAAACTATATACATATATATATATATATATATATATATATATATATATATATATATATATATATATATATATATATATATATATATATAGTTGGACTTCTGGACCTTGGCCTCATGAAATTTTGTCTGACTGGACCTCTTTACATTTTATTTGAATACCCCTGGCATAAACAAATATGTGCAAACCTCAAAGAACTGAAGAGTGGGCCAAAATGACTCCACAATAGTGTGAGAGACAGATAAAGTCATACAGTAAACAATTGTTTCAAGTTATTGCTGCTGAACAGCATTAATGGTGCCTTCACAGATATGCAAGTTACCCACATCCTCCAGTAACAAGTCAGATGGTCCCTATCCTCTTAAGCATGTAGGATTTTAAAAATTAAATTAAATTAAATTAAAGAAGTACTCAGAGAGCGCAAACCTCCACCTAGGCAGCTCTCTGGGCAGTATTTACTTTTTAAAGAGTAGTATTGTATTTTGTATATATTCATTTTGTTTTCTCTGTTCATTTTAAATGTACTTTAAGTAGTTTGTAGTGCGGTAAAAATTAGATCTGGCATGACAGATGTTTACTTTGATTACATAAACATTATGCAGGAGTAGGTAGGGATTTGTAAATAAGCGAACATTAATAACTTGAGCTTATTATATAATATTATACTACAGTACTAACCAGGCAGCTAATTCTCTAGAACACATTTTGGGATCAACTTGAAAGAAAGGCAGATGTGAAATGTAAAAGTGAGATCAAGGGTCAAATGTGACAGGATATTTTGTCATATACTTCACACAAGAGGACTCACTTGCTGGAGACTGAAAGGAGTCAGCACTTTACGCAAAGAAAAAAATAAACAAACAGAAAGAAGATTAAACTCCTCTATTGAGCGAGGGCAGCGGGTTCTTCTGCAGGTACACACACACACACACACACACACACACACACACTGTCTGGTTCTGGGGCTGGCTGGATCTGCGCAGAGAAAAATGTTAATCCAACAGAGCAAACAAACAGGGGAGCAATCAGAGCAGGAGCCAGAGTGCATACCTGAGCTGACGCAACAATATGACGACGGCTGAGAGAATTCTTCAGTCTTAAGTAGTCTGCCCTTAATGAGCACAGGTGAGCGACAGGCCAGTAGATCAGCTGATTCACCACATGTGAGGTTATGACTGAAGGGTGGTAGAACCTAGGGAAACACCCTCGCACTGAGGTAAGCAATTCACGCCCACAATAAAAACACTCATACACACACACTGAAGGAGCAAGAGAAAAGAAAGAAAAAGTGACAGGTCGGTCAGGAAGATGCAGGGACCATGACATATTTGGAAGCAAACGATTTCCCACCCCTGAAAAATGATGGGGTTGTCCCTAATATAATGGCTCTTTAACTTGCTATATAATGCACCTTGAGGGGACCGTCTCTGTGAAGTGGCACTACAGAAATAAAAATTGAACTGAATTTTAATTTAAATCTTTGTCAAACTAAAGAGTTTTCCATTTACAGGCAAGTTCAAGACACATAATATTTGTGCTACTTTATTTATTAATGCTTTTGATTCTTTATTCACTATGAACAAGAAGGATTACTGTGAAAAATATGCAAGATTTTTCTTTTGTTGTGCCATGATGTTTATAATTCTTTGTCTAGGACGTATCAGTTTGTTAATGTTTTTTAAGGTTATAGATCAAATACTTTGCTTTAGACTTAGAAGAATTAGGGGTGCAGATCGAGGTATTTCAAGTTAGGGTACAGGCCTTTGATGATGCATATTGAAAAAAAGAAAAGACTCAGAACTATAATATGTTCAATTTCAGAGTTCCTGTTGTATCTTCACGATGAGCACAAAGTACAAATAGCTTGTACTATATTAAAAATGAATTCTTTCTTGAATGCTATTATTGCATGAAAGTAGAAGAATAAGGTAACAGAAATACAGAAATTAAGTACAGAATGTAAGGTAGAGTCATGTCATCTCAAGTCAGCATGGGGCTTCTGCTCAACCATCTCTGATTCACCTAAAATTTTTAGGGTCCTAATTTTGGATATATACATTATAATTGCTGTGAAAGTTTAGCTTTGTACATCAAATACTTTTTTAAACGGTCCATCAACCCACTTCCAGCATGTTTTGTTGCACTTTGAAATCTGAGGCTATGTTTGAACATGAATATCTCAAAAATTATAGAAAGATAAAGACCTGAAATTTTCACTGGCCTTTCTTACCATCAAAATCAACCAGGATGTGTAATTTGAAAAAAAAAATAAAATAAAAAAAAATCAAGCACTCATGTAAAGTCCCATACTTTACCACACACTAAGAAAAAAATTCACATTTAATGAATATTTCTGAATATTATACAGTTGAATTTCACAATAATGCAAAATGAAACGTGTAGAAAACTTCCATCCTTCCACCCATTTTCTTCCGCTTATCCGGGGCAGCAGCCTAAGCAAAGAAGCCCAGACCTTCCTCTCCCCAGCTCATCGGGGGACCCCAAGGCATTCCCAGGTCAGCCAAGAGATATAAGCTCTCCAGCGTGTCCTGGGTTTGCCCTGGAGCCTCCTCCCAGTAGGACATCCCTGGAACATCTCACCCAAGAGGCATCCTAGTCAGATGCTCGAACTACCTCAACTGGCTCCTTTCGATGCAGAGGAGCAGCGGCTCTACTTTGAGCCACTCCTGAATGACTGCACTCCTCACCCTATCTCTAAGGGAGAGGCCAGCCACCCTTCAGAGGAAGCTCATTTCTGCTGCTTGTATTCACAATCTCATTTTTTCGGTCACTACCCACAGCTCATGACCGTAGGTGAGGGTAGAGATGTACTGTAGATTGACTGGTAAATCGACTACTTCCCTTTCACAATCAGCTCCCTCTTTAACATGACAGGCCAGTGCAATCCATCTGTCAATCTCCCGCCCTCTTCTCCTGTCACTCGTGAACACCTGGGGCAGCAACTCATCCCAGAGCTGGAGTGGGTGCTCCATCTTTTTCCGGCTGAGGACCATGGCCTCAGACTTAGAGGTACTAATTCACACACCAGGCGCTTCACACTCAGCTGCAAACTGTTCCACTGTGAGCTTGACGCCACCACCTGATGAAGCCAACAGGACCGCATCATCTGCAAAAAGCAGGGATGAGATTCTGAGGCAACCAAGGCGGAAGAACTTCCATCACTTGGCTACGCCTAGAAATTCTATCGATAAAGTTATGAACAGAATCGATGACAAAGGGCAGCTATGGTGAATTCCAACACCCACAGGAAATGAATCCACCTTATTGCCAGCAATATGGACCAAGCTTTCACTACGGTTGTGCAGGGACTGAATGGCCCGCAACAACAGGCCAGACACCCTAAACTCCCACAGCACCCCCCACACGATACCCCGAGGGGTGTGGTCGAATGCCTTCTCCAAGTCCTCCATGTAGACTGGATGGGCAAACTCACACGCACACTCGAATGTCCTTGAGAGGATAAAGGGCTTAATGTATGTATGTATGAATGTAGGTGAATGTAGTAAGCTTTAAGATAAAATTCTTAGTCACAGAAATTACGAAAATGGTATTTTCATTCAACCTTCACGATGGATTGAGCAAATATGGCAAGTTGTACCACAAAAACAAAAGTATTAGTAGATTGTCCTGTCCTAATAGAGCAAAATTTTTGTTTTAATTTTCTACACCTATTCTGCCCATCATTCAGACCCACTGTCCTGAAGGATTCTGATCATTTAGGTTAAGTTTAAAATGTGCTAAGGGACATTACTAGAGTCATTATTGGTTCTGATAGTACACAATAGTACAGTCCTTGTACCTGACCATTTTCAGTGGAATGCTTTTTAATTTCATTTAATTAACACTGACCTATGAATCAGTCAAGCATAAAAGCAAAACCTAACTAAAAAGATAAAACAGGTGTAGCTGCACATAACAGACAGCTTAGCAAAGAATCAATTTTAAATGATATCTAAAGGCACTTTGTTACTTGCAATCTGTCACAAAAACACATCATTCCCATTTTTTTTTCAGTTGAATCAGTGGAAACTATCAAAGATAAAGTTAGACAGGAATGAAATAGTATTTTGAACCAGCAAAGTGATTCTTAAAGAGCTCTTGGCTGAAAACTGCACAAGTGGAGGACAAAAGAAGTGCCAGGCCTAAAACACTATCTGCAGCAAAGAAACAGTATCTGAAAGTCAAGTCCTTAAGAAAGGGGGAAAAATCCTGCAAAGGGTGGACACAGGGCCTGAGAGATGCATCTGGCCCTTCAATTGATCCATCTGTTGTTAACTGAAGCATCATCAGAAATGTCTCAGAGGAAGGGTGGCTGTCAAGAAGCCATTATTAAGGAAGGGAGACAGGGAGAAAAGGCTGAGGTATGCTGAATTAAACAAGAATTTAATGAAAATCAGTGGCCACAGGTCTGATGGAATGATGACTCCAAATTTGACGTCTTTGTTTCAAATCCAGGAGTGCTAGGAGAGGAGGTCAGGAGAGAGGTACAACAGTGAGTGAGTGTCTACAGCCAACTGTAAAATGAAGTTTAGGGCTGAATGTCAGCCAGTGGTGTGGGGCAGTGGCTTCATTTTTCAGCATGACAATGATCACAAACACACCGTCAATGCAGTGAAAGCATACCTGGATAGAAAAAACAGGCAACAGATCACCATCAGTCGTGGATTGGCCTATTCGGAGCCCGGACCTCAACATTATTGAAGAAGTGTGAGATCATCTTGCAACAAAAGAAAAGGCAGACAACATCCAAAGAAGAGCTTTGAATGTCCTTCAAGAAGCCCGGAGAACTATTCCTGAAGACTACTTAAAGAAATGAGAAGAAAGCTGCCTCAGAGAGTTCAGGCTGCATTTAAGAATGAAGGTGGTCATACCGAAAGTTAATTTTCACCCTAATTAGAATTGTACAGACTTTCTTTTTACCTTTTATGCTGTATTTCCACATATGCCTGCATGTTTCAGTTAAGCACGGTGCCTACTTTACATTTTCTTAGCTAAATATAAAGAGGGGTGACTTTTGCCAAGTACAGTACTAATAGAAGACATGGTTAAATGGCAAGAAAACAATCAAAATGGAGGTGTAGTCTTATTTGCAGAAGTTACAGAGCAGATGACAGGAAACACTGATCCCGCTGAAAAAGCAAGAAAAGGTTTACCGTAATCCATAAGGATGCAATCAGTGTTCCACACACTTCAGTGGATGTAATCGAAAAAAACAAGGGGGTGGTTTGGAAAGAGAATCAAAACAGAAGAATCAGTGATAAGAAACTCACAAGCTGGATATGTGGGTGCTGAGAAAGCATGCAGTGCGTGTTTTTTGACGTGGTGAGATGACAAATATTCTCCTGGATAAAGAATTCAATTTAAAAACAGGATATGATTTGTCACACAGTTATTATAAGGCTGGAAATTGCACTCTACAGGGAAATGTTATCATTCCCATTTGTTTTGGTTAAAACTGCCAAGATTATCAGTTTTGTTCGCAAGGCTTAAATGGCATGAAGAGATTAGTCCCAACTGGGCCCTGATCAGTTGTTTTGTGGTTATTATCAAATTGTATGCAGATACTGGAAAAATGAAGTGGGTGAGGGTAGTAGTAGATTAAATTAATAGCAGTACATTGATTGGTATTCAAAAGATGATTGACATATGTCAAGAAGAGACAATGAACCACAGATAATTTATCCCTGTGCTGAAATAAGCAACATAGTGAGCCAGTAATATGTAATATGCCAGTAATATGTACACACAGTCATTCTATTTACTTAAACACTCATAACGCATACACATGCACACCAGTTTGACTACATGCTTTCAAAATCCACCTTATGTGCTCCAGAAATCAAAAGTCAGTGTATTTATCCTTAGGGGGAAAAAACTGGGTGATATATAGTATAAAACTATTAGGTTGTTAATACTGATATTATGTTTTATGATATGCAGAGATTTATAGGGACAAGATTTTTGGTATCAGAAACTTTCTAGTTTCTATTCTGAGCCAGAGTTGAAGCAGGTAAGCAGCCTGTCTGGAGAGCAAAACAATGATTGTTTTTGCCATATGAAGTCCCATAGCCATTATCTGATGAGAGTTTTTATTAGCTTTTAAAAAGTGTTCTGCATTAATAAACACCAACACATGAAACAGGAAGCCTTGAGCTGGATATCCCTTATCTGGACTTCCTGGATACACTGAAAGCCCCGAAATCTCTTTCACCAGAGGATTAATCAGTGAACTTGCCAGAAGTTTCAGATATTAAGGTTTGTATTTTGTATTTGAACTTGAGGTTTATTGTTTGTTGGATTTTTTGTGTGTATTTTTCTGTTGCTAAAAGACAAATTAAAAATACTACTGGCAAATCTTGAAAGTATAAAGTTGCATAAAAGTGATGTACTCAAGTACCTCAAAATTGCAGTTAAGTAATGTGCAGTATTCGAGTAAATGTGCTCGCACCACTTCCAGGAAGGTTTGTGTTAAAAGCATTATATCTCCGATATGACCAGATCATGGTGTCTAATGTTAGAAAAATGACAGTGCTGTATTACCAGCCACATCATGACTTTATGATTCTTCTGTACTGGAGTTAATGTGCATTCAGCATGAACCCAGCAGCTCTCAAACTGTGGTGCATAGAGTCACTGCAGATGCAGCACGGATGGCTGGAAGTGGGGTGTGCCGCACCGTTTAAAAAAAAAACATTAAAAAACAGAAAAACTTCTAGTAATTTTCTGCCACCATATTATTTATTGATGTGGTAAATGTTAAAATTCAATGTGTGGTTAAAAATATAGAAAAACATCCATTAAAAAAATAATATGGAGAATTCCATCATGTTAAATTGGTGCATTATGTTAATGGATTTTTCTTCAGGGCAGAAACAGCTGCTTTACCATAACTTTTTCTAAGTTTTATATTTACTTTAACAGCACAGGAAAACTATTCAGAAGGCGTTGTGATGCACTTTCATTTGAGTTTGGTGATGGGATCGGCCGTATTCTCATCTCATCACCCGTTCCTTTCATCTATCTTAATTGCACCTCCCCCATCTCAAGCTGACAAAGTCTTTTTCTAAAGACTAAAGCACTTGTGGAATGTGCACTTGAAAGATTATTTGCTCACATCAAGCACTGAATAAAGGGTGAAAGTCACAAAAAACAAATCTTAAACACACTCAGACTTTTTTTTGCCTGTGCCTTTTTTTAAGATGACATGAGGAAACGGGATTCTGAATAAGCCTTAAAGTATTGTTTTATAGAACATCAGAAAAGGGAGCTTTTCTTTCACTTTCACTTTCATTCACTGTAAAATCCATTAAATTCTTATTCTAGCTAGCTGATTTTTTTTTTCTATTTTGTATTTGAAGTAGTGCATGTCCTTTTTGTTTGGTGTGTAACACTGTGCAGGCATATTTAAAGTGCTTCATTCCCTACAAAAGCTATTAGTCCCACAGTGGCCTTCAGAAATATCAGTGTTCCAGTGGCACACACACCTTTGTGCATCGCTATGTCTTGCTGTGTTTAAAACATGGTCAGCAGGCATTCACTTTTAAAGTGCCAAAAGGCTTTAGCAGGATTTGAGAGTATGTACAGTAAGTGCAGTGTAGTTAGGTCTGCAGTGCAGGTCTGAAGCTGGACTGTCAGTGTGGGTAAACCCATCAAAATGTATTGTATGTAATGCTCAGTAGTGTGGATGTACTACAGATATTACAAAATAAAAAATAATTTAAAATTCAGATATTTAGAGTCATGAGTTATGAGGAAATGTGTGCTCATCAAGTAAAATGTGCTCAGGAGGAAATTAAAGCTGTGAGCAGCCTGTATATGTTGTAAGCTCTGTGCACAGCATGTCCATGTAGTTTCTGCCCATTTCCAGCTTCACAGGCTTGCATCTCATACAGGCTGTCTCCATGGAGACGCTGAAAGCCACAGAACTCCTTCAGCCACATTTTGAGCTCTTTGAAGGTTTCAGTTTTTCTGATGAATTTGAAGCACTAACAGCACAAAATGGTTGATGTAGGGAGATGAGGACGAGGCTCACACATCCCAGGAATGGGTGGACGAGGGACAAGCTCCCAGTTCCATTATTTATTTATTTATATGGAATTTTTTCATTAACAATTCCCTTATTCCCCACAAATTTTAGAGCTTTTTTTGTAGGGTCCCCTCGTGATACCTTTTTTTCGTTTTATGAGATGCTGTGTAGGAGGAAATAAAAGAAGAGTACTTAAGTTTGCCAGGTATTATTGTACTTTAATATGTTTTGATAGGAAAAATATATCAAGTAAAATATAACAGACATTAGTGACAGTGTTACAAAACTGCACATTAGTGTTACAATGTTAAAAACCAACTTGCATGCCATTATTGCTGCCCACAAGTGAACAAGTTGCCTTGGCACTTGTAAATACTCAAGGTTATGTGCCTAGATCAGATTTTTCTTATTACTGGTGGAAATGGCAATTGCTATTGTGATTTGTAGTAGTTATTTTTAGATGAAAGGTTTATTTCTTTGCTAAAGTGGTGCATTTTAACATGAGAGTCAGCAGGCATTGACTATCTTTTGAAGAGAGCCTCAAGGGACCCTTTGAAGGACTGAATAAGGGTGATTGTTTTTATTATTATTATTATTTTATTTTCTGCTGAGCTCCAAAGGATTCCACTTGTATTGTACTGTTGATATTCATGAAAAATGTCAGAACTAATGACAAAAAAATCCCTCTTTTTTAATTCTACATACTGCTTTTCTCCTCCTCTTTTTTGCATTGTTCAAAACAAAACAAGAAGAACCGACAATATAGATGTTTACATTTATAAATGCAATAAAAATGTACAATTGATTAAAAATTGAATAGCATCAACTTTCTTTAAGCCTTCTTAGGTGCAACATCAATACAAGATACACTTGTTTGAATTAGATGACATAGAGAAAAGTCAACTTCATTTTAAGCAAGGATTTCCAAAAAAATATAGAATTAGCCGCATCAAACCACTTTAGAAAACAACATCTGAGGAAGAACACAAAGTTTTACAGAGAAAGACATGCAAAATAACAGGTAGAATGTGAGCATGAGGTGCTTTCAGACCTGGAGATTTAAAGTGTTTGCAAAAAGCTTCAGGAAACACTTTAAATTAAATGCTGGCTAAAGCTCCCCCCCCCTTTTTGCCTCTTTTCAGAATCCTTATTCTAACAATAAGCTGCAGCACAGACTTCGGAGAACTGCTTTATGCACAAACACAGTGTAAACTTTAAAAAACAAATAAGATAGAGGCAGGATTTGCTTATAGATTATGAGGTCCACTTGCTAATGCCATTCTTAACAGCAATTTGCAAGTTTACTTGACCTTATCAAAAAAGTAATTGTTGATGTTAAGAAAAGAGAGAAAATTATTAGTCACTTACTTGAGGGAGATTTTCATGCTGCAGTGCACATCATGCTACACCCACTGCCCACTTGAAGGTGAAATGGGGTTATATCGCCTCTTCTGTCTGATCCACTTGTACCCACGTTTAATTAGTTTTCATTACCTGCTTGTTAAGGTTTTACCTTGTTTGTCTGCTCAGAGAACTTTCTTGTTGCTGGTTGAGGCCATTGCCCTGTCGGATTCATGTTTTATGTTCTACAGTGCAGCGTTTTTAAAGTCATCACACTTCTTTTGCTGCTAATTTTTGCATGTACCTGCAATACTAGCAGGTATCTGTTGTGACTGCATGATCTACCTAAAAAATGCTATCTTAAAGTCACGAGTTGATAATATTGTTTTTCATTATTTCAAAATCATCTCCATTTTAGATTAATACTAAAGTCATCCAAACTATGAATAAATACTCATGGAATTATTGAGTAAACAAAAAAGTTTTAAATCAAAATATAATATGTTTTATATTTTAGATTCTTCAAAGTTAATGTGTTTGAGACCATCAGTTGTGTTGTGAAGAGGTAGAGTTGGTATACAGTGAATAGCGCTATTGGAGTAATGTTCTAATCCATATTATTGTCATGATATAGGATGTTGCTGGAGCCCTTCTGCTTTGCTGAGTTATTCCTGTAGGCAGGCTCCTCCCGGATGGGTAGTTTTCTTTGTCTCGCTCTTTGGCTATACGCACCTCTTCCTCATCTTCATCATCCAGCTCCAATATTTAAGGAGCAGTGGTGCCATCCATTCTCTGCCAGATTGTCTGCCTACCACAGTGGTAATCAGGCCAAACTTTTTGTTCTCAAGGATTCAAGGTTTTTATTTGCCATTTGTGCATGAACCAAGGTCTAGACGCATTGGAATTTTTTGCGCAGGGCTCTCTCGTAGTCAACCAAGTTCTCACTGCAGTTCTCACTGCAATAATCGCTTCTGTATTTACCAGTTTTTGCCTTGTTCCAGGAAACTCATTCCATTAGCTGAAGAGTCTCATGTCTCCACTCCCAGTGCCTTCATCGCATTCTCTGCTACCTGTTTACCTGCACAGGCCACTCGTCTCCAGGATCAGTTCTCCACTAACCTGCCTCCAATACTCGCAAACTGTGGACTCCCACAGCACCTGTCACCTCCGCCTCTTTGTAGAGACTAACCACAGCCCAAGTGAGACAGACATTCGGATTACTTTATCCACATTATATTGGAAATATTGTGACTGGACCTTAACCTCTTTCTCCCTCTCCTCTCAGAGGATCATCCATCCCTGGATGTCACTCTCTGACTCTGTGCAATATCTGTTGCCTTATTTTGTGTTAATAAAGACTGTGAACTGTGTGACTCAGAAAAGGTGAGTGGATGGGGTCCTACATGTGTAGTTCCAACCGTGAAGTATGGAGGAAGTGTGATGGTATGAGGGTGCTTTGCTGGTGACACTATTGATGATTTTATTCAAAATCCAAGGCACACTTACCCAGCATGGCTACCACAGTTTTCTGCAGCGACATGCCATCCCATCAGGTTTATGATTAGTAGGACCATCATTTGATTTTTAACAATCATGAAGCTCCATGAAAGAAGTCATTTCCTTGTTACCCTAAGGCAGATGATGCCAGCGCATGAGCACTCAAAATCAGGTTGCGACAGTTTCAGTTAGCTAGCAGTGTATAGCAAACGTGAACAAATCATCAGGTTTGTGACTTTTAAATGCCTTCTAGTGAATAAGAGCTGCGTAAAAGGTATGGAATCAATGTTTTCATGTTGAACTATTGGACAGCTGATGCCATCAGCCTTCTGGTCCTACTAATCATAAAACCTGATGGGATGGCATGTCGCTGCAGAAAACTGTGATAGCCATGCTGGGTAAGTGTGAGAATTACTCAAAATTTTGACTCATTAACTTGAGCATTTTTTTGTTTGCTTTTTTTGTTTTTAGTGTGTAAACAAGCTTCCATATAAGAGTGTGCAAAGCTGTGATCAAAGCATAAAGTGCCTACTTTGAGGAATCTAAAACATATTTTGGTTTGTTTCACACTTTTAAGTTTACTGACATTAGGATTTACAATGTAGGAAAAAAAACACAAAAACATTGACTGAGAAGGTGTCCAAACCTTTGACTGGTACTTTATCTGCATATATGATACAGTAGAAAGAGGACTTGTGATGATGGTGTGTATTTTATGAAACATGTTCCAGACAAATGGAGTTAATTACCTTGCAATTCTTCTGTGAGTGGGAGGGCTAAATTAGGTGAGCAAACAGTTACACAGAAAAGACATGTGTACGTAAGCAGGAGTGAAGTCATGTGCAGGCAGAAAAGATGGAATTTTGCGCTTCCATATAGATCATTCGTGCACTATGTGCAACGCTCCCATGAGGTGGATGGAGCTGTTCCATATAATCTGATGATCCCGTGGATCAAAGGGAGACTCCAGAAGAAGAATACTGTGTCTGGTTTTACAGTAACAGAAGAACAAGGTGACATAACCAGACAATAAGTGTGAGCAAGAGGTCAGATTTTTTTTTTAAAGTTTAAAAAAAAATCACATTCTTCATCCTTGATATATTGGGGGAAAAGGGAAAGCAAAAAGACTCTATTAGGCAGTAGAACAAAGCTGAGAAAAGTGATTCAGTAAAGGCATGGTAAGAGTTTTGAGGCAGACTTAAGGTATTTTATGAAGAGGAAACTGTCGGACCTTTCACAGAACTGTAAATGCAATGAAAAATAGCTCAATGATTATGCTGCTCAAGGATTATTTTATTTATTTATTTTTTGTGGTCAAGCACTTGAAGTTAATTTTCTAACATTTCATAATTCTGTAATGAACCTTGAAGAAGACAGCCAGCACACATCTACATTTTAGGTAAGAAATACAAAGCTGATCTATCCATCCACGTCCAACTGGTCAGCAATATTAAAAGTCCCCCTATTACATATTCCTTAGCCATCAAATCCCTTCTATCACAGTATGTCAGGCATTAGCTGTACAAACACTGCTGATAAATTAATTTATCAAATTAATTATCGTTTTCATTTTTTCTTTTGTTTTCATACAAAGCATGAATTGCTTTGCATTGTGCTCTCTTATTACAACAGTAATGCACAACATATTAATGTCGCCACATATTAGAACTGAGTTGACAGTTATCATGTAATCACTGTGCTGTAACAGAGTAGGAGTAATATAAAGAGTGAAGTGGAGTGAAGTGTTGCCCTTCTGTGACACCCAGTTCAACACAATTATCAAGCAGAAACATATCGGTGTGTTTTCTTAATGAAAGTGCTCCCACAGTGAACCTGCCAGTTACAGAGATAACGCATACAGTTGGTCCACGAGTATTAGCACAATGTTTTAGTACATCACCACAGTGCATTTTTAAATCAAACCATCAGTGCAGACTTTCAGCTTTAATTCAAAAAGTATAACAAAGGTTTTGTATTACTGTATTAACTGGAATTACAATCATTGTTATACACAGTGCCCCATTTTCAGAGGCTCAAGAAAATCCTTTGACTGCAAAGAGTGGAACACTCAAAAGACCATTTTTACAGGCTGACTGTAAAATGAAGGGCAGCAAGAATAAGAATGGTGTGTGAGTGTTGACTGTTTTTTGTAAGCAGTCTAACTGCTGTGTTCTGGACCAGTTGAAGAAGAGCTAGGGAGGACTGGGAGATCCACATAAAAAGTGAGTTGTAATAATGAAGATGGGAGAAGATTAAAGTGTGTACTAAAAGTTCCATTTTACTGGGCGTCAGTAAAGGTTTGACTGTTGCAGGGGGCAACGGTCCTCTGGTCTGAGCCTAGTCTCAGTGATAACAGAAGAAGTCTAATTTCTGAGAGGTAACAAAATCCTCAAGAATTAATGATATATAAAGAGCCTCTATCAGCAGTCACATCATCAATAAACACCAGTGGCCCAGTTCCACTGGCAGCCATACATGCACATACCATAACACTGCCTCCACCATCTTTGACAGATAATGAGGTATGAGTCAGATCATGAGCTGTTTCTCTCCTTCCCCATGCTTTGCTCTTCCCATCTTTCTGCTACAAGTTCATCTTGGTTTCATTGATCCAAATAATTTTTTTTTCCAGAACTGTGCGGACTCTTTTAGATGTCTTCTGTCAAAATCTAATCTGGCCTTCCTGATCTTGAGTGTAACCAGTGGTTTGGTAAATCTATCTGTTGTTCCCATTCACGAAGGTGTCTCTTGATTGCAGATTTTGACAATGATATGTCTACGCCCTCAAGATCGTTCTTGGCTTTGTTGTGAAAGCTTTTTTAATAACCAAAGGAAGACTTTGGTTATATTCTGAGGTCTTTCAGGTCCTTTTATGTTGCTGAGCTGCCCAGTGCATTCATTCCATTTAAGAATAAACCAGATTGTTGATTTGACCACTCCTAAAGTGTTTGCTATTTCTCTGATTGGTTTCTTCTGGGGTTTTTTGGCCTTATGATGGCCTCCTTCACTTGTATTAATAGCTCTTTGCTTGTCAGTCAAATGCCCAATTACTTTGAGCATTTAAAAATGGGTACACTATGTGTAAAAAATGACTGTATTCCTAAACAGTTTATGCAATACTTTTGTAAAGAGACTCCACACAAACAAGGCTGGGTCCTGTTCTTTGACATCTCAAGTGCATTCAATACCATTCAGCCTGCTCTTCTGGGTGATAAGTTAACAGCGATGCAGGTAGATGCCCCCCTTGTGTCCTGGATTGTTGACTACCTCACTGGCAGACCACAGTATGTACGCCTGCAGCACTGTGTGTCTAACAGTGTAGTTAGCAACACTGGAGCCCCACAGGGAACTGTCCTCTCTCCCTTCCTCTTCACCCTCTACACCTCTGACTTCAGCTACTGCTCAGAGACCTGCCATCTTCAGATGTTTTCTGATGACTCTGCAATAGTTGGATGTATCAGGGGGGATGAGGATGAGTACAGGATGACGGTGAAGGACTTTGTCACATGGTGCGAGCGGAACCATCTAGAGCTCATAGTGACAAAGACAAAGGGAACTGGTGGTGGACTTGAGAAAAGACAAGGCACCGGTGGCCCCTGTGTCCATCAGTGGGTCAGTGTGGACACCGTAGAGGACAATGAACTGGACTGGGCTAAGAACACTGATGCCCTATACAGGAAGGGCCAAAGTCGTCTCTATTTTCTGAGACGCCTGGGGTCCTTCAACATCTGCCGGACTATGCTCAGGATCGTTTATGAGTCTGTGGTGGCGAATGCCATCCTCTATGCTGTTGCATGCTGGGGCAGCAGGCTGAGGGTGGCAGGCTGACTCAATAAACTGATCCACAAGGCCAGTGATGTTGTGGGAGTGGAGCTGGACTCGCTGATGGCAGTGTCCTCCTCTCCGACATGGCAGTGTCGGAGAGGATGATGCTGTCTAAGCTGCAGGCCATTATGGACAATGGCTCCCACTCTACAACACAGTGATGGGACACAGGAGCACATTCAGTGCAAGACTTATCCCACCAAAATGCACCACAGAGCGCCGCAGGAGGTCATTCCTACCTGTGGCCATCAAACTCTATAACTCCTCCCTTAATAGGTGACACTGTGGTTCACCAGTGTCATTCATTTATTCAGTATTTATTTAGTATGTGTGCATACAATTGTACATAAAAATTGTCCATATACATTGTACATACACTTATACATAAAAAAAAGACTGCCCTTATACATATATATACTTCAGTATACTCCAGATTTATATTTACTGTCACAGCCACTGCACTCACAAGATTTAGATGTAACCTCAGCCTAATGGCCACTGAAAGAATGCAGGTAAAACCACTGCTGCACTAGCTTCACTTTTGAAACCTCAAAGTTGCAGTCATATTTTGTATAGCTATAATCTGTGGAGGACAACAGCTTATGTTTCATAGCCAAAATATTAGAAAAGTAGTTGTTCCTTCAATACACCTGTCAACTTTCTACAAATGCAGATACATTTCAAAAAGCCAAAAAGGTCATCAAACAATAGCAGCTGGTTTCAAGGGTTCAGCTAAACCAATCCCACACAGACTGTTTATCTGCATGCAACCTAAACCTGCTCAGATGTCACCCTTAACCAGACCTTGGACTAAAAACTTGCACTAAGCATGTAAAAGTATCAGATGGACATACAATACCAGTACCATCCAATATCTTGAATGATGCTGGAGAAACTACAAAAGCTAAATATACAAATAATATGTTCTTGAAATTACTGGTTTCATCAAATTTAGATGTTTGCAGGCAAATTCTGCAGAAAAGCAATATCTGTATAGAGCAGCTTTATTTTATGACTGCTTGGCTCAGCCCTGCTTATTTGGGATACTGATGATTTGTGCTTGTCTCATCTATTGGCTCTCTGTGCTTTTTTTTTTTTGCTTTCAGGAGGGTGTCAAATGCAGTCACAGGAGGCAAAATTGAACATTTTAGGCATGGAGGGTGTAGAAAATAAATAAATATTCAAAATAAAAAATAAAGTAAAACAAGTGGCTTCAGTGTTGGCACCTGAGCACTGGTATAAACAATAAGTAAATAAATAAAGTAAAACAAAATAAAATAGGTCAACAGGCAGTGTTAAAAACCTCACAATTCAGCTCAGAGAGAGAGAAAAAATCAATTATACACAAATGTGCATATTCAACTTTCAATGACAGATTAGCAGTGAGTTCATGAGGGATAATGAGCTGATGACAGATTCTCCAGAAGTGGGGGGACGCTCTAGGAACAGCTGTGAACGAGGACTGCTGCATCCAAAATGACTTCATTCAGTCATCTCTTTATAAAACAGACTCCCAAAATGGCTTTTATACTGCTGAATGTACTCAGTGTGCTTTCATTTTTCAAACATTCCTCAGAGATTTTGATCCATATTAGCCCCACATCCATGTTGAGACACGTTCCACCACATGCCAAAGACGCTCTATTGTACTGAGATCTGGTGACTGTGGAGGCTGTTTGAGTACAGTAAACTCACTGTCATGTTTAAGAAACTAGTTTGAGATGATTTGAGCTTTATGACATGGCGCATTGTCTTGTTTGAAGGAGCCATGAGGAGATGGTGCATGGTAGTCAGAAGGGGATGGACATGGTCAGCAACAATACTCAGAAATAGAGATCAGCATTATCTTCTGTTTCTAGTTCTGAGATGCAGCACTTTCCTTTGCTACCCAAATGTCTCTGGAAGATCCTAAAAAGACTGACCAGCAGCTGCGTGAAGTCAGCAGAGACACAAATTGATTAGTACAAAATTCTATTGTTTTTTTTTTCAGGTCAGCTCTAAAAAATATTATCATGAGGATGAAGGCACTCTCTACTCTTTTATATAGAAATAACATTTTTAATAAGTTCCTATTAGAAAGAAAAATCAATCGTATAACTAAAATAAACCAGCTTCATTCCATAAAAATATTTTTTTTAAATTTCTTTTTTAACATCCTTGATGTGTGGCCATAACCCCACTGCTATTCATCCACAGTATGACAGGAATCTTTGTATTGGCCACTCTTTAACCTGACAGGCGCATTTATCCAGGAATATTCACCAGGATGAATAGAATGATAATGAGTCTACAGATCCCAGGAGTTCAAACAGTCTTGAAAAACCACAGACCAACTCAGATCTCACTCTTTGTCTTGTGAACATTTGTAGTTTAGATTGCAGCTTAACAACATGCTATTAAAATAGCAGAATTTCACTCAGTAAGACTGGTATATTATTTTTTGGATACACTGCTTTACAACACAGATGGTTATATTATTGTATTTGTTAGATAAAAAACATTCAAATCATTTGGACTAGTCAGGGAACCAACTTTGGCAGGGGAACATTTGGTGTCCTTCTCAGTCATGCTTGTTACCATGATTGCTGCAGAAGAATAATTAACTGAATAATTAACATAAGCTTGGTTGGTAGTAAAATAATTTATCAGCAATGTGGAAGTTGTGGAAACCTTAAAATACTTTAAACATCTGAGTTTTAAAAAATAATAATCCACTGTGCACTTGTCACAGAAGGGGAAATTGGGTATAAAGAGATTCTTTTGAATCAGGCGGTAAACATGCTAATTCCTGCTCCAAAGCTGAATATTGTAACATGACTCTATGGAGATGACTCCCATTTGAACCAGCCTCATTTCAGGCCATTCAAAGAGCTGCAGTTTTTATCACCTTGCTGTTGACAACAGTGCAGAAACTGCATTTGTGCTCCTCACTGGCCATGAAGAACTGCATTTTGAGGCTATGCTCTCTGGACTTGTAGCAGCTGATATGGTCACACACTGTCACATCCCTGCAAAATTAATTGAACACTGAAGGGAATGTGCTGTGGCTGAAAAGTGTCCATGTTTTCGGGGAAACTATGAAAATGTCCTATCCATCCATCCATCCATCCATCCTCTTCCGTTTATCCTTAACCAGCTATCACAGGGTGAGAGGCAGGGTGCACCCTGTACAGGTTGTACATTCAAATTGAAATCACTGGTGACAGATTGATAAAAACTCTCTGTGGCTTTTGTTTACATTTTTAAATACTGGCTACAAGTTAGTTACAAATTATTTGTATTGATTGTTTTATTTTTTTTTCCTCACAAGCACCGTCCTCAGTTTAAAGCTAAGGAATCATGAGAGTATGACACAAATATGGGGGAATATTATCGGCCAGCAAATGCACAAGAGTGAAAGCAACAATATACAAGTTTGTGAAAAAAGACGCCCACAACAAACTTCTTTTATTTAACTGTAATTTCAGTTGGAGGCAACTGTTGTGAGGCAGACTGCTCACATAACAATTGTGAATAGTGGGAGATAAAAGGACAAAGGAAATGCCGCCTCACTCTGAGAGAAAGTGAACAAAAAAAAGAAAACATCAACATTAATAAAATCAAGCTTGAGTTTTTTTTTGTTGTTTTTTTTTAGAGCTTTTCAATTGAGAAAATTGAAAGCTCAGCAAGGACCAGTCTGCACGAACAGGATATGTTGAACTGACAGACTTAACGCATGAATTTTGAAGCTGGTGCAAATCACCAAAAAATAGACCAGACAATGTTTTTTTTAATCTTTTATTGTTTAATTTTAGTCAATTCATGTGAACTGTAGTCTCAAGTTCCTGTTCTTAGTGGACAGGTTTAGCATCCTGTGTGGTCTTCTGCTGCTGTAGCCCATCTGCTTCAAGGTTCAACTTGTCCTGCATTCATAGATGTTCTTCTGCACACCTTGGTTGTTCACAGAGGGAACTGCCACTCACTGGATATTTTCTTTTTCTGACTGTTCTCTGTAAAGCTTAAAGATATTTCTGAAATAGCCAGCCCATCTGGCACCAACAACCACGGTACATTCAAAGTCACTTAAATCTCTTTTCCTCCTCACTCTAATGTTTGGTTTGAACTTCAGCAGGTGGTCTTAACCAGGCCTACAGCCTTAAATGCAATGAGTTCCGGCCATGTGATTGGCTGATTAGATTTTTACATAAATGAGCAGTTGAACAGGTGTACTTAACAAAGTGGCCGGTGAGTATATGTTCATTCTGCTTATTTGAGGCATTTTTTTTAAGGTTGTGGTTAGGTGTTTTCTCCACTATAACAAAAGGATTTCCCAAATTTGAGGGTAAATACAGGGATGAAATTATTATGAAATACAGCTTAAACTGAGCTGTTTGTGGTGCGTGCTATGAATATATCCATTGCAGAATTGCATAAGGGGGAAGACATTTGGTCTGTAATAACATTCAGCTGCATTAAAACTTTGTGCAGGTAATCAGCAGCAGTAGTATAGTGGCATAATAGTAGGTTTTCACAGAGACCTAGAAAACACATGACGACAGATACGGGCATTTTTCAAGTGAATTTCACACTTGAAGATGCAGCACTGTCCGCACTAACAGGTGGAACATAACTGAGGAATCGTGGACTCTTCACTGCACCACTTAAGTGGGATCACAGTGAGAGCAGGCACTCTGGTGTGGAGTAAAATGCCAAAATGATAAAATCTGAAAATTAGATATATTAGTATTCTACATAGTCTTGCTGACTAATTTTTGACCAATTAGTTTTTCCATCATTGCACACAGAAACCTCAGTCGTGGCATTTTCATAACGACTGAATGTACCGCAGGTCAGATGAAGGATGACTCACGCTGAGTGCATAGTGTGCTTCTGTCCCAATGTCCTTCCATTAATATGCAACTCCTCCAACATTCATGTTCTGCAAATGACTCTGTGTTGACATTGTAGATCAAAGTGACCTCTGATATGGCCACAAGCTCTTATACATCTTTCTCCACGCAACATGTAGCCTAGTGGGTTTGTAGAAGACCCTTCTAAGAATCGGTTTGCAAACACTGAGCCACAACATCACGTTGCTGTGTATATCTGTGAACGTCTCTCACTTTCTCAGTAACTCTATAGCACCATGCGCAACAACAACTACGGCAGTACTGACATTGTCAAATGTCATTCCATTTTAATAATGTAGTCTCAGTTCGGGAGTCACTACCCCAAGTGTTCCAATTACCACAGGGACCACCTGTTACCCTCACCTTTCACATCCTCTCTAGCTCTTCTCTCAGCTCTTCTCTCAGCTCTTTGTATTTCTCGTGTTCCTTCTTCTTGATCTTGCCGTTGATTGGTATCGCAGCGTTTTATCACTACAGCTTTCTTCCTCCCTCTTCTTCCTTCTGTTACCAGTGTGGCTCTGAGAATCCACACCCAGAGGAATATCTACTGTTTCCAATTTATTTAACAAACCATATAGTAAAGGGTAAGAAGTGTCAGACCATAGTGGTGCATGAATGCAGATAAACATATATAAGGTGTTAAACAAAAATACCAGAACCCAATAACCTAACAAATCAGCATAAGAGTGGTGAGGTAGATGCTGCGCAGAGAGAGAAAGGGAGGGGGAAAGGAGCTGTGAGAGCAGGTTTTATTCCCTTGGCTGCTCTCAGGTGCAGCCACTTCTCTGATGATCCACTCAATCTGCTGCTATAAGCAAACAAGGAAAATCAGAAAGTATAGAGGGTGGGCTGTCACACCCCCTCCCATAAAGAGGTTTAACTGACAAACATGTTTTTACTGGGATTCTTCAATCAACTCAGCAAGTATTTATGGTACCTGTAAGAAGCAAATTAAAAGAAACATGAGTAAAAACAGTAGGAAAACAGTTCTGTCAGACAAGTAGGAAATTCACTAGGACAAAGCCCTAGACAATGCATCGACCAAAATATTGTTTTCACCCTTCATTTGGGAAATGTCTGAGTTAAAAGTCTGTAAGAAAAGAAACCACCTCATAATGTTACACTAATCGTTTACTCTGTGACATGCCTGAGATATACTGTCACATATTTACCATTTAACAACATAAACCTTAGGCTACATGTCCACATTCTTATACAAATTGCTTTCCTAATGAGGATTAAATACACACACACACACACACACACACACACACACACACACACACACACACATAATTTTAGTGTTTAAGTTTGAACATAACTGATAGAAAAGCTGAAATCCAGCACATCACTTCACAGAAAAATGTGGCCACAGTGATTCCGTGTCATATTGACCTCTGCAGCCCCGTCTCATGTAGAAACATGCATGGGTAGACTCACTGTTCATTACTGCTTATTTGTTACCTGTTGAAAATCAGGCTGTGGCTGGGGGTCAGTGTACACGGAGGTGAAGCTTTTGGTCAGTGGGAGAACGTTATGAAAGAACTGCCCCTACCTTGCCATCAGACACCTCTGCCTCCACTATGAAATACCATCTGGTTAGGTACTGCTGCAGAAGTTAAGCTCTGTCTCGGTCTTTGGAAAGTCAGGTCTCATTCAGGCATCCAGACGGATGCACTTGAGGTGAGCTGACTTCAACAGCCAGGTCATCAACCAAGTAGGAGCCCTGTGGCAGAGTGATAACAGCCTTTTAGCAGCCTCCTTGTGTCAGACAGGCTGATCAAAGACTCACATCTCTTGTGTGACAGGATAGGATATAGCCAGTGAGGATAATTACCAGCTCAAGGAAGACTCCAAAGGCAGCAACAGGTCAGGCTGACTTAGAATGAGAAGCTGAGGGGAAAGGAGAGTAGGTTGCAGAGGCCAATAAGATGTAATTAGATAATTAGATTAATTGTCATTAGCCACATTTTCAGTTCCACTCCAAATCTTCAGTGCAATGGTGCAATAATTTAAAGCACATTACGGGAGGAGACACAGATCCCTTTTGAGTTTGTGTCAGGAAGGACATCGGGCATAAAAACCTGCGAATAAGGGAGCAGTCAAAAGACGCTTTTTATTAGGTTATGTCACTCCTTGTAATACACCGATGTTCTTTTGTAACAGCTGATGAGTCTTTCTGTTCTTTCCATAATCACCAAATTACCCTTAAGTGAATAAGCAGTCAAAATATTCAATAGAGTTCATGACTAATCTTAAATTACCTAAAAACTAATACCATTTTTGACTTGGTAATAGAAAAAATAACTATTAGCAAAGTTCCTATATTTTCTGAGATGCTCAAAGAATTAAAGGAACACTAAAAAACATCAGATCTCACTGGGGTAAAAAATGATGCTGGATATCTATACTGATATGGACTGGGTAATGTGTCAGGATTGAAGGATGTCACAAAGTCTGATGGAAATGCAAATTATCCACCTACAGAGGGCTGAATTCAAAGACACCCTGAAAATCAAAGTGAAAAAAAAATGATGCGGCAGGCTATTCCATTTTGCCAAAATTTTAATGCAGCAACTCCAAATAATACTCAGTAGTTTGTATGGCCCCCACATGCTTGTATGGATGTGTGACAATGTTGAAGCATTCTCCTAATGAGACAATGGATGGTGTCCTGGGGGATCTCCTCCCAGATTTGGACCAGGGCATCACTGAGCTTCTGGACAGTCAGAGGTGCAACCTGGCGGTGTTGGATGGATCGAAACATAATGTCCCAGAGGTGTTCTCTTGGATTAGGTCAGGAGAGTGTGGGGACCAGTGAGTGGTATCAATTCCTTCATCCTCGAGGAACTGCTTGCATACTCTTGCCACATGAGGCTGGGTATTGTCATGCACCAGGAGAAATCCAGGACCCACTGCACCAGTGTAGGGTCTGACAGTAGGGCTAAGGATTTCATCCTGATACCTAATGGCAGTGAGGGTGCTGTTGCCTAACCTGTAGAAGTCTGTGCATCCCTTCATGGATATACCTCCCCAGACCATCACTGGCCCACCTACTCGTTCTAAACAATATTACAGGCAGCATAACATTGTCCATGGCTTCTCCAGACCCTTTCATGTCTGTCGCTTGTGCTCAGGATGAAACATTTTTAGTTATTTTCAATTTTCATCATTGTGTATGTTTTTTTTGTTTTTGTTTTTTTTTTCTGCTGCTCGTGATAGCCTTGGAAATAAGTGTCTACACATTTTTTTGGTGCAATCCTGGTTTTTATGCCACATTAATTTATATTTTGTTTGTAAGACATGTTAAACCAAATAAACTAAACTAAACCTGCTCTCATCTTTGAAAAGCACAGGACGCCAGTGGTGGACCTCCCCATTCTGATATGCGCTCCATGGTGCCAGGCAGTGAGCATAGGGCCCTCTAGAGGAAGTCTGTTTCTGATTGCTTGGTCAGAGACATTCACACCAGTGGCCTGCTGGAGGTCCTTCTTTAGGACTCTGGCGGTGCTCATCCTGCTCCTGCTTGCACAAAGGAGCAGATACTGGTCCTGCTGACCTTTAATTGACCTGATGCTATACTCTGATTAAAAAGTGTTCCTTTAAATACTTTGAACACTATATCTACAAATGGCATTGTTGACACCTCCTTCACTTTGTCAGTAACACACACACACACACACACACACACACACACACACACACACTGAGCCATCTGATCTTCTCTCAATAAATGTTGTCCACAAATCTCTTCCTAAAGGAAATGGCACTGGTGTTACAGGAAGATGAAAAAGTTTTCATTTGGTTGGTTGTTTGTTTAATTGTCTTGAGCAATTGTTCAATGGTTCTTCTTTGTTTCTCTTTGGATGGCTGCTTTTTCACTCATTTTCAGTACAGTCTTTGTACCTGAACATTTTCAGGGGAATGTTTTGTTTTTGTTAAGCCACTTAACACTGACCTATGACTCATATAAGCATAAAAATTTTACCTAACTCAGTGGTGGAACCAGTTTTGTGTGTACACATACTGTAACAGATAACTTAGAAAAGGAAATTGTATCTTTAGACAGTATTTTAGAGCAGCCTGTTGCAAAAACAGATGATTTGTTTTGTTTTGTTTTGTTAGTTAATCAGTGTATGATTTAGGATGGGTCTGCCCTAACAAGCTGCTTCCCTATCTTCTTTCTAACACTACATGCCATAATACTCATAATCTGAGCTGTTGTATTATTAAAGTGAGGCCTCAAAAGCAGAAAACAGGAGCCTGGAATACTGAAGGAAAAAAGGGTGAGTTTTAATGCTAAGCCGATAAAACTCATGAATCCAGGGAAAACACAAAAAGCTGGAAAGTAAAGGTGGGACGGAGACACAAATGAGTGAGTGAGAAACAGGACTATAAAACACAGAGGAAACTAATAGTGGAAAGGAAAAACACACACAGAAAGTGATCTCAAAACATTAAAATAAGAACCAAAACTGTCAAAAACCAAAAACATGAATTTTTTCAAAAATGAAAAAATTCAAAGTGAATCTTCAGTATCAAGTTTATTTGTGCGTGTTAAACATACAGTATTTTATGTCACGGTGGCAACACTTTTACAAAGGATGGCAAAATGCCCTGTAGTCATAATTCTATAGGACAAAACTTTATTAAAAGAGACAGAATACATTTCAGCTCATAAGGCAGCAAACAAACCACAACACAGCCTGTGCAAATCAAGCAATAGCCACAGTTTTTCTTTTGCATTACACCCACATGCATCTGTACACATGCTGCTATTTTTACCTCCTGGAACATAAAATATGAGGTCACGCAATATATGTGAACACTGAACGCAAATGTTTCGCAGTCGCCCATGCTTTTACCGCACGAACTTTTAAATGTTACATTAGGCAGTATCGTAAAGAGCCTGAGAGAAACACCGAAGTCTCCTACACCATTTCACTCAACAACGCTAGAACACAATGTTGTACCGTTCAAAGCTGAAAGCACGTGACATAATTGCCCACAAAATACTTTATTTTATTTTATTGCCATGACAACATAGCACAAAATGTCTAAGCAATGTTGTGGTGCTACAATGAAATGCTCTCAGCATGTGTGTAGAAGATGAAGATGGTGTTAAAAGGAGAAAATAAACACAACGCTGACCAGCACTCATTAATTTTATGTACACAGTTTGCCTCCTGTCATTGTCAAAGCAACGCTAATACCTATAAAAAGTGCAGACAGATTTTCTTTTTCAGTTGATGTATATATACATACATATATATATATGTGTGTGTGTGTGTGTATGTGTGTATATGTACATATATGTATATATGTATGTATGTGTGTGCATATATATATAATGTGCAATGCTCCAAATATTTAAGGTCAAAGTGAGTTTCTCAGGTTGTATGAATATATCTATGAATATGCATTACTAGGATTATTGCTGTCTTTTAACCCAGTCGTGATACTTCCTGCAGGCAAAATTATTTATGTGTACTTAAGATATACACATAAATATGTCACACTCTGTATCAAAGTGATTTCATTTTCTCAACTATGATATGATATAAACTTTAGATATTCAGTGCATATTATTACTTAAGCATGTGGATGATAAAAAAGGAAAGAAATGGTGTCCAGGCACTAAGGAAATAAATGTGAGTTTTAGCAAAAATCCAGCAGGGTATAGTTGTTTATGAAAAGTAGTTGTCCAAAATACAACTAAAGGAGCAAAAGCTAAACAGAAAACACAAAGAGGGCAGGCCAAAGTCAAAGGAGAGAACACAAAAACTGACCCAGAAGCATCAAAATGGCATCCATAATAAGCTGGTCAAATTCCCTAAATATGGAGCAAAGGCTGTCCATTGTTTTTTTTATTACCTCTTTTAGCATAGGAGCCACTGGACCCGCTCTTGTAATCAATAAGGAATGCATATTATCATGTAAACTGGCAAGGAGTTTTCAATCTTGTGCCAAAACATGCTGATATGCTGATAAAGTCATATGAAAAAATAAATATTTCACAGGACTCAGCTAAACAGCTAAAGCTTGACTGGAACTGGGTCATACAACAGGACAATGATCCCAAGCACAGCAGCAAATCCACAAGAGTGGCTGAAACGGAAAAGAACTAAGGTGCTCCAATGGTCCATTCAAAATCCACAGACCTCAACCTGATGGAGCCTGAAACAACACAATAACACACAGGATGAAATAGCCTAAGATGTGCATTTTGTAGCCCATCTTTGGAATATTGTAGTTTCACCAAAGCAGACTGACATCAACAAGATATGAGACAAGCCATTAACAAAAAAGACAGGAAATTAAATAAATCAAGAGGAGCAAACACTGACAGAGAAACACACGAGAAGCCATAAACACTAAAAAGCATTAGAACAATCATGATAAGTGGTTTGCTAAAAGCATGAAAAATACTGAGAAAGGTGATGCAAGAATGTCCACATATAAAGTTAGATTTGCTTGTCCCCGATTGCTTGTTCGGCATTGCACTAGAGATCAGTTTGTTTCTAATGGGCATCCCAGACTCTGGTTGCACAGATAACCCTCCCACATATTTCCCATCCTATCAGTCAACTGGTTGTGGCTTCGAGTGCATTAACAGAGTATAACAGAGTATAACAGATATAGCAGTTTGCCAGCCATCGCTACAAGTCACCAATTTTTAGCAACCTTCGGTCATCTCTGATTACCACATCACTGCTAATTTCTTCTTTTTTTAATGTCACTTAATTTTAATGCATGTGTTGATGTGTGAGATGGATTTAATAAAACCTTGTTAATAATCTGTGACACACTGTGCTGTGTGCGCTGAAGCATGTCAGATTGTATAGTGAATATGACAAAATCTGTTATGAGAGCGCTTCCATTTTGAAAATGCAAAAAAAAACCATTGTACAGTTATAATAACTTTTTCATTCCATGTTTTGGTCTGTGTGTGCTTAATTTTTTCCTAAACTTAGTGTACAAATAACCTAAGATGTGTATTTTGTAGTCCATCTTTGGACTACTGTACTGTCACCAAAGCAAACCCACATCAACAACACCTGCTGTCACATTTTTTTTAGTAGCCTCGTGTAAGTGCAGTTCTCTTTACCTACATCCAGAAAGCACAGGATGGGATTTTTTGACTATTCAAATGCAACTTATATATGAGGTGCTCAAAACAAGGAACACATTGAACCATAAGGGCAGAGAACACAATAACAAAGGGGAGAAAAAGTCAAAAAGTAAAAGCAACAGAGACACGAGACCAACCATTAGCAAAAAGACAGGAAATTAAAATAAACCAAAAGAAAGAGAAGCAAAGATAAACAGAGAAAGAGACACACATTAAACCATAGATAAACACTCAAAAGCCCACTTAGCAAAAAAGTGTGAAAAATACTGAGAAAGGTGATGCAAGAATGTCCACATATAAAGTTAGATTTGCTTGTCCCCCATTGCTTTCCATCCACACAGGCAGTTGGTCTCTAGAGGGCATCCCAGACTCTGGTTGCACAGATAACCCTCCCATATATTTCCCATCCCATCAGTCAACTGGTCGTGGCTTCGAGTGCATTAACGGAGTCACCAATTAAGTTACCAATTTTTAATAGCCTTCAGTAATCGCTGTTCGCCACATCACTGCTAATTTCTTCCTTTTTTTTTTAACACCCTTTAATTTTAATGCATGTTTGTGTGAGATGGATTTAATAAAACTTTGGTAATAATCAGTGAAACACTGTGCTGTGCGCGCTGAAGCGTGTCAGATTGTGCGGTGAATGTGACAAAAGCTGTTATGAGAGCTCTTCAATTTTGAAAATGCAGAAAAATCATTCCACAAGTTACTTATAACCATTCCACGTTTTGGTCTGTGTGTACATAAAAGAGTATTTTTTTTCCCTAAACTTGATGTACAAATGTAGCTTACAAATACAACCAATACAATACAAACACATTCGTATTGGTTTGTTGACAGATGTAGTTCCCAGTGATTCGGTTTTGGTCACATCACAGTGTAATCTAGGTCATCAAAAAAAGTATTTTAAATGTCTTTCTCACCAGGGTCAGTTTTCATCTCAGATAACCCAAAACTGCAAAGCGCAAAGGGACCTTTGGATTAATTAAGGTGAGGCAATGGTTTAGTCAAAACTGCAACTGGTATAAGAATAATAAATAGATTTACGTTATAAATTATCTGGCTAGATGACCGCAAATGAAAGACAAACCAAAAAAAAAACAAAAAAAAACAACCTGTCAGTTATATGAAAAAGAAATATTTCACAGGACTCTATGCAGTGCTGTAAAAATTAAGCACATCATTACTGCTTCCACAGGAATTAAGAGGGTAAGTAGCAGCCAGGTGTTCATAATCAAATGCACCTGATCAACTTATCATCAACAAGTGTGAGCAACTATAAAAGCCAACATTTTGGCAGTTTTCTGTCTGGAACGTTCAGGTGTGTTAACACAAAATCACAGTCATCCCAAGAGTAGATGTCCCAGCAAATTCACCCCAAGGTCAGACGGCGCAATACTCAGGGAAACTGCAACAAACCTAATAGCTTCATCTCAGACCCTCCAGGCCTCAGTTAATGTAGTGAATGTTAAAGTTCATGACAGCACAATTTGAAAAAGACTGAACCAGTGTGACTTGTTATGAAGGGCTGATATGAGAAAGCCTCTTCTCTCTAAAGAGAACATGGCAGCACAGCTTAGGTTTGCAATGCTGAATCTAAATAAACCATTTCTGGACTTCTGGAACAATGTCATTAGGACAGATGAGCGCAAAGTGGAGATGTTTGGTGTAAACCCAACACAGAATATCAGCACAAACATGTGATACCAACTGTCAATCATGGTGGTGGATGGGTGTTGATTTGGGCTTGTTGCCTTGCAGTCACCGAGTGGACCATGAACTCCTCTGTATACCAAAGTACCACAGCAGCAAATCGACAACAGAGTGGCTGGAAGAGAAAAGAATCAGGGTGTTGCAATAGCCCAGTCAAAGTCCAGACCTCAACCTGATTGAAATGCTAGAGTTTACAGGCATAAATGAATGCCTGTAAACCTCAATGAGCTGAAGCAACACTATCAGGATGAGTGGATCAAAATTCCTCCACAACAATGTGAGTTTGATAAAGTCATACAGAAAATGATTACTTCATTTTATTGCTGCTAAACAGCAAACAACTGAATCATGACGTGTACTTGGGTTTTCACATGAAGTCCTGTATGCAGGATCCTGTGAAAACTTTTTTTCACACCACTGTATGTATTAAAATTTCAGCAAACCCACAGCTAAAATATGAACATTATGCTGCTTTAAGAAATTCTACCTGTAGTGATGTATGAAGCTCCAAAAAGTCCTACACTGAACTGTATTAAAATGATAAAATGAAGCAAAATGACACTGTAGTGTAACTCAGTTTGCACCACTGGTTATGAGTCTGAGTGAAGCGGTACTGCCAGCCTTGAGGATTAATATAACATCAGTTACTGATGAAGCACGTTAATCAAAGGAAAGCAAAGCTGAAGCATCTCTTCGGTATGAGGAGAAAATATGCTTGAAAAAGAGCGTAGGAAAAGATTTTCCTTAGAAAGATTCCAATGCAAAACATCCCAATTACATACAATCATCATTATATAGGTTGATATTTGGTACTCTGTAAATGATAATTACTTTTTACACTTTATCACTTTATTACTGTATATTACTACACTTGCATTGTTGCACATCTGTCTCTGCACTGATGATTATCCAATTGTATATGTATCCTGCACTACTGGACAAGATGAAATAACCTAAGATGTGTATTTTGTAGTCCATCTTTGGATTACTGTACTGTCACCAAAGCAAACCCACATCAACAACACCTGCTGTCACATTTTTTTTAGTAGCCTCGTGTAAGTGCAGTTCTCTTTACCTACATCCAGAAAGCACAGGATGGGATTTTTTGACTATTCAAATGCAACTTATATATGAGGTGCTCAAAACAAGGAACACATTGAACCATAAGGGCAGAGAACACAATAACAAAGGGGAGAAAAAGTCAAAAAGTAAAAGCAACAGAGACACGAGACCAACCATTAGCAAAAAGACAGGAAATTAAAATAAACCAAAAGAAAGAGAAGCAAAGATAAACAGAGAAAGAGACACACATTAAACCATAGATAAACACTCAAAAGCCCACTTAGCAAAAAAGTGTGAAAAATACTGAGAAAGGTGATGCAAGAATGTCCACATATAAAGTTAGATTTGCTTGTCCCCCATTGCTTTCCATCCACACAGGCAGTTGGTCTCTAGAGGGCATCCCAGACTCTGGTTGCACAGATAACCCTCCCATATATTTCCCATCCCATCAGTCAACTGGTCGTGGCTTCGAGTGCATTAACGGAGTCACCAATTAAGTTACCAATTTTTAATAGCCTTCAGTAATCGCTGTTCGCCACATCACTGCTAATTTCTTCCTTTTTTTTTTAACACCCTTTAATTTTAATGCATGTTTGTGTGAGATGGATTTAATAAAACTTTGGTAATAATCAGTGAAACACTGTGCTGTGCGCGCTGAAGCGTGTCAGATTGTGCGGTGAATGTGACAAAAGCTGTTATGAGAGCTCTTCAATTTTGAAAATGCAGAAAAATCATTCCTCAAGTTACTTATAACCATTCCACGTTTTGGTCTGTGTGTACATAAAAGAGTATTTTTTTCCCCTAAACTTAATGTACAAATGTAGCTTACAAATACAACCAATACAATACAAACACATTCGTATTGGTTCGTTCACAGATGTAGTTCCCAAGGATTCAATTTTGGTCACATCACAGTGCAATCTAGAGGAATTTTAAATATGTCTTTCTCACCAGGGTCAGTTTTCATTTCAGATAACCCAAAACTGCAAAGCGTAAAGGGACCTTTGGATTAATGGTGAAGCAAAGTATTAGTCGGAACTGCAACTGGTATAAGAAAAATAAACATATTTACACTATAAACCCTCTGACTAGATGGCAGCAAATGAAAGACAAACTGAAAATAAAAATTGCAGCAGGATGGCTTTAAAGTGTATTTCTCTGTATTATTGTATGATCTTTGCCTTATAAGATCAAACCCCTTGAGGTGACAGTTTGCTGTGATTCGGTGCTATATAAATAAAACTGAATTGAATTGAAGTGGCCTGCGGATAAATGTGAAGGTGATTTTATGCTAATGTGGGTTCACTTTCCCATTGAGAATCTGTCTTTGTGTCCTGAATGGTAAACCAAGGTTGTAAAAACATATCTTCCAGCAACTGACCCTGCTAAAGTTGAGGATTAAATTTTTTCACAGAGACTGAACTTCATTGCTACCCTGCCAGCCATGCTGGTCTGTGAATTTAATATAAGAAAATGTTTAAGAGACAATGACAAATGTTTTCTCCATTTTTCAAGGATTGGGGTCATTGTTCTTGACAAACAGTGCATCACAAAAGGGAATCAAAAAATTGCGTGAAGGGAGAAAAAGCGCACGTGACCATGGAGTGCTTGCTTTATAAGTTTTAAGAGAGAAACTGAGTCACATTTTCTGCACTTTAGAGTCACCACAAAAGCCTTTTCTTCACACCGTGCTGCTTTTTAAATTACTGGCTCAGTCATACAGAACTGAGATTACCAGATGTTCTGCCCTCTTTGGAGCATGATGATGGCCAAGAAGAGATTTAAACAAGCTTAAAACTCACATCAGTCCAGGATTGTCTCCAGTCAGCTCACAGCCACAATGGGCTCCACTGAGAGGATGTCAGTCCTCCCTGTGAGGGCCTGCCTGGCTGTGAAAAGCACATGTGCATCTTTCAGGTTTTGGGACTGACACGAAGAAGGGTGACTCTGTTGTGAGGAGGCCTGGCCTGGGTGTGACCAAACGTTCCTTGGCCTCGAGGAGTCCTGGTTGTCGGGCCAGGCAGGTCTGTGACAGGGAGCGTGAGGTACCGCAGCGCGAAGCTCCGGCTCCAACCCGACTGTTGCCCTTCGTCTCTTCCTGCACCTGTCGAAGAGGAGCTGGAGCTCCTGGCGAAAGGTGGGATTCAGACAGCAGTAGATAAAAGGGTTGTAGCAGGTGGAGCTCATAGCCAGCCAGTGAAAGCAGAAGTAAATGGCATTAGAAGAATGGATGGCCTGGCTGGACAGCAGCACCACGTAGCAGTTGAGGGGAAACCAGCAAACGGCAAACACTCCGACCACGAGGAGCAGCATCGCCAGTGTTCTCCGTCGTTTCCTTCTCTGTGTGGCGTGCTGAGCTGTTGTGGTGTCACCGATGGCATTGTGGCGCCACAGTCGACGGGCCACTGTGGTGTAGGCAGCAGTGATGATGAGGAGGGGCAGCAAGTAAAGCAATATGAAGGTCAAGAGGTCAATGTACTGCCAATAGACATCTGACGGCTCCGGGAAGTCTGGGACACACAGGCTTCGCTCTTTCTCCTTACTGTCAGGGGAAAGTTGGGAAAGAGAGGAAATACTATAATATGTGCAAAAGTCTTGAGCCACCACTCATTTCTTTATACCTTGCTAGAAAAATGAGAAATGGGTGCAATGATTGATCAAAACATGCGAACATACATGTTTGGAAATACAATATATATGGCAACAACAGTTTGTACAATTCTAACCAGTTTGAAAGTCAATATTTGGTATGACCACCTTTATTCTTAAAAACAGCCTGAGCTCTCTTATGTATTTATTTAGCCTTTATAGTAATTTCATTAAGTAGTCTTCACGAATAGGCTTCTTGAAGGACATTCAAAGCTCTTCTTTGTATGTTGGCTGCCTTTTGTTCTATTCTTTGTCAACATGATCCCACACTGCTTCGATAACCTTGAGGTCTCCATGAGTGACGATGTTACATTGTGTTTTTCTATACAAGTGTGCTTTTACTGCATTGGAAGTGTGTTTGGGATCACTGTCACTCTGAAAAATAAAGCTGCTGACAATCAGACACTTTCCAGATGGTATTTCATGGTGGATCAAAGTCAAAATCTGCTGGTACTTTTCTGCGTTCGTAATTTCACCAATTTTGACAAGATCTCAAACACCCCTGGCTGAAATGCAGCCCCAAACAATGACAGAGCCTCCACAGTGTTTTACAGATGGCTGCAGGAACTCTGTGTTGTACCTGTAATGACCTCTTCCATAAATATTGACAATTTGAACCAAAAACTTCAAATTTAGACTAATTACTCCATAAGACCTGTCGCTACTGATTTTTAGTCCAGTTCTTGTGTAATTTGACATACCTCTGCTTTTTCTCCCTGTTTCCCTTCCTTAAGAACGACTTCTTGACAGCCACCCTTCCACTGAGAGTATTTCTGATGAGGCTTCAGTGAACAGTAGCTATATCAACTAAATCTCCCAGGTCCTGTTTCAGGTCTTTGCTGGATTTTTTCCCCCATTTCTGAAGGACATGACTTTCAGACACTGTTTATCTCCTATAGATAGGTAGGCCAATTCTATTAAGGACACAACATGCCAAGAAATGTTTTCAAGCTAATAGCTCTTTGGGAATCACCTTGTTGATGTATTTATTGTATCAAACTGTGTTATCTTTAGCATTTTTTTTATAGATTCAGCTAAAGAAATTGAACTAATGATGTGTCTTTGCCAAAGTCCTAAAGACAGAATTTAAAACTGGTTCTTTGCTAAGTTGTCTGTTATATGTAGACACAACACTTGTTCATCCCTTTAGTTAGGTGCCTTATTTATGTCTGAACGACTCATAGGTTAGCGTTAAGTGACTTAAAATGAGTGAAAAAGCAGCCAAAGTCCAAAGAAAAATTTTAAAAGTCCTTCATAAAGCCTACAGAGCTGTTGTTCAAGACCACTTTAAAAATTACAAGAAAGTCTGGCTCCTTGGAAGCAAAATATAAAGAAATGCAGAGTGGCTCAACACTTAAACAGTACTGTGTAGTACTAATTAGTTGAATTAGTTCATAGAGAAATATGAATCAAATTAACCACTGAGAAAATTACTTTATGATTAGTTAGTTTTTAAGTTACCTTGGTTCTTCATTGTTTCATTATTATCTGATAATTGCTTACAAACCACACAGTAAACAAAAGTAGACAGTCATTAAGTGATCAGTAATTAATGCCAGAGACCCAATACTAAATTCAGATGCACTACACTGTAACCATGAACCAGCAGAGAGAAGAACTGACTGTCTGACTAATACATGACTGTCAGGGCTAACTTTGGGAAAACCAACCCTTTGCCCCGATTGAAACAACTGGTTAGGGTCCACAATGATTTTTTGGCACCAGTAAATTGCACAACTTGAAAGTTTTCTCCTGTCTGCTCCTGTTTTTAAGCTTAATACCAAACCAGCAAATCACAGAAAATGAAAGCACTGACTCAATAAAGGAAGAAAAATACATTTTCATCTACCCTCTGTATTCAATCAACATTTAATCTCTCATCAAGAACAGTTCTCAAATATTTACGCCACTTTCTCACCTTTGATCAGACATGGTGCAGAGAACACTGGTCACATCAATTAATAAATTCAACAAGGACTCACAACTGCAGAGTTATTGGTGTGTTTAAGGATGAATCTTGAACTGTGTTTGCTCTGATTTTCGATAGTCTATAAGACAAAATTCATCAACCCTGAGGGGATCCAGTGGAAGATGATGATCTTTTGTGAAAAGGTCTGAGAGCCACCACACTGTGTGCAAAATCCAGATTAAAATTTGATAAATGCCCGTGTGTGAGAAGATGTGTCTGAATGCCATTAAAAGCGGGAGAAAAGCGTCAGGCCTGTTGCGTATATAGCATTTTTTATTTACTGAATAAAATGCTCTATTCGGTGAATACATTTTTTTCTTCAGCTACGATTCAATTTCTGCTTGTGCACGCTTACGTCTGAGTTCTCGGGATGTGCGACTTGTTCTCAATTAGCTAATCACTCTCCTTTGTAGAATACAAAGGACTCCTGTGTAGCTCTTCCCATTTGCTAGATTATCTTTGTACCGTACTTCCAAGTCAAGCATTCCAGTTTTCATTTTGCTTCTTTGATTTTGCCTTATCATCCTGTGCCTGGTTAATGGCCACAGCTTTTGCCTACTCTGTAATTCTGAATCATTTTTTCCCCTTTAAACCCAACACAAAGAAAAACTATTTCATATCCCATCAGCCTACACTTGAAGAAGAGAAACTATACTTGGTACCTAATCCCACTAAATCGTGCCTCTCCATATTTACTATGAATCATTTTACCTGTATGTAAAAGTCAGGAGTTTTTGGTAGACAGCATGTGGGAGGGAGAAGCAGCTGGCCATTATCCAGATGACTGCGACCCAAACACCACCTTGTGTCGGAGACATGCGAGGTCTCAAAGGATGTAAAATCACCTGAGGAATCAGCACACACAGATCAAAGTCACTGCAAAAGCACACTTCAGATCAATAACAATCATCCGCATGTGCCGAGCGAAGTAGAAGAAAAGATTAGAACACGTTATTTACAAGCATGGCTGCAACCAGTCAAAAACAGTGTAGTATTACAGTACGACCAACTGCTGTTTCTCAGCCTCTAGTTTTTTTTTTGTGCTGTACTACTAGCCAACTATACTGTGGAACACAAGATAAGAAAATATCAGAAGAGAAAGGTCTTAGTATTTTTTATTTATTTATTATTGTTTGTGAATATGAGTTTTATTTAGGGAGGAGCATATGTGAATGTGAAGACAAAATGTCCCCGATACCCAGATTAGTCAGGAGAGTGAAAATGTAGGGGGAAAAAAAACCTTTGTTCATTTGAGTTTAGTAAGATTAAAAATGCAGTCTAGTTACTATGCCTTCACTATAGCAAAGAGCATGAGATTAAAATAGCTATTAAATTTTTATTTCGGTCCTGTGATGCTGTCACGGCGTCTCTTGGTCAAAACGCTCTTGCAAAGCCTACAGGAGTGGTTTGGATCACATGCTGCTGAAAACCAAATCTAGTCCCACTAAACCCAAGCATCTTGTCCTTCATGCTTTATGGTGGAAACCACACAAAGACATGCCAGCTGGAAGCAAATCTCAAAGTTTGGCTCATCAAACTAAAGTTCTTCATGTTCCTTAGCCCAAGCGGTTTTCTGTACATCAGTTCAACAATGAAGGGTTAATTTCCATAATTGCCTCTGAACAGCTTACGTTTGGATGTGTCTGCTAATTAAACTCTGGGAAGTATTTTTGTGAGCTCTAGTCTGAGACGATTGGCAATTTCTGAACCTGCTAACTAATTATTCACTAGTTATTCTCTGCAGCAGAGGCAAATCTTGGTTTTCGTCTCTCTAATTTAAGCCTATTGCATTTAATAGTTTTTCAGATTGCACTCAGAGAAACTTTCAAAGCTGACTTTTTCCAGACTGACTGACTTTTATGTCTTAAAATACTAATCGTCATTTGTATGTCTTTGCATGTTTTAGCAGCTCTGTTGTTAAACAGAGATTAAATGTGCTGTATACCCCGCATAATTAATAGATCCTGACCACCCTCCGCACCACTGGACATACAACCGAACACTTTCCCTAACATCTGCTTCATCTCCACTGCCACTAAGATACCATTTCATATTATAATTCTGAATTCAATTTAGGTTCAAGCTCCTTATTGTGTCATACTTGGATTTTGATTCGATAATCACATTTTAAAATGTTCCTGTTTTATCAAACTACATCTTCCTCTCATACAACAATTCACACCTACTGTCAATTTAGAATCGCCAATTACCCTAAACCTAAACCACTGTAACACAATCATTTCCCAGATTTTGGCATAAATAAAGTATTTCTTATTTTATTAAAGTGGGCTGGAATGATTTGGAATGGCATTCAAGCACTTTATGACTAATAAAATGACTAATAAAATCTTACAGGCAGTTTAATAAAAGATACTGTCAATCAGTTCACTTTTCATTTGATGCAGCTTGGCAGTCCTTCTAGCTGATGGAACAGTGAAAGTAAAGTCATCCCATGATGCCACCTGCGGACTCTGCATGCATGGGGTATTTTTTTGTTTGTTTGTTTTGTCATGACTGTCATCCTTCCATGCATGCAGATGTCAATAAAGTTGCAGTACTTCAGCAGTACTTTGATCCATCTCTCAGAAATGGATGAAAGATATAAGAAAGAGAGGACAGGAGAGGAAGATGACAGAGTATTTCCAATGGTAAGAACTGTTCACTGAGTGTCATTTGATAAACTGGAGATGGTAATGGAAGAATTCTCAACTGAAATTTTATGAGAAAATCTTGCATGGATGATGGTAGAGTTTTAACTTCCTGGGGAAAAATTATATTTTGGGCAACATCTGAATTTATTGTTATTAGATTTTACTGGATATTCTGTACATGCAGTTTTACTTCCTGTTTACCACTGAAACTTTAACTAGTTTAATTAACTTTAATTTAGATAATGCTTCAAAAGAACTTTGAGAATAGGTGGCTGTTTCAACATCACTGCTGAGTGCCAGGACTTTCTTAGTAGCAGTCATCAATTTGAATTTAAGCTAATGATGTGCTTGACAAATTATGCCTTTGCAATAGCTTGATGTTGGCTAGGGTATAAAAATAAGCAGCCATGATAGCTGTGTAGGTTGTAAGTCATCCAGTACATGGTAGCCTTGAGTGCTTGAAAAGTAGGCAGATGGACTTATTTAGAATGAAGACATTTCATCTCTCATCCAAGAGGCTTCTTCATTTTTTTGTAGTGGGGGTTGTGCCCCCCCCCCATCATATTAACACAGAGATCAGACTCAAAAGACAGACTTAGCTCACAGACAGCAGTTTTAAAAGGCATGTTGGACAAATTTCTTAAGTGTTCTGGGGACTGGAGAGTGGCTCAGAAGAGGGAACTGGTTATTGGTACACAAGTGTAGGCTAACATAATCTCTTAAGAATCCTGTGTTTAGAGTGAATGTGGATAAGCTTTACTTGGGATCTTCCAGACGTGAATCACGGATGGGCTGACAGGCAGGCAGGCAGAGAGGGAAGGTGAGCGGCGGCACAGAATTGCAGGTGAGTTTGGCTCGGGGCTTGAGAGGAGCTCCTAAGGAATACAGGTGAGTCAGAAATCAGGTTCAAAGAGTGAGCCCCAAGCAGGGGACTACAAGGCAGATGGAGAGACAGAATTAACAAATGCAGATAACGCAGATGGAAAGCAAACACGGAGAGCCTAATTACCACCATGGGAGATATGCCGGAGATCTGCCATCCTTCTGGGCAAGAAATACTCTGGATGATGAGGAGATTCAAAACAGGTATGAAAAACAATCAGAGAAAGGGGCATGACCCAGGGAAACACTTGCCAACCACTCCACCTGTATGGAGAAAGAACTAAAAAACGAGTGAGAGGAGAAGGCAGAGAAACAAAAGCTGCATTTCCATATGGGACTGTAAACACGACTCGACTTGACTCGCCGCAGTTTGAAGGCGTTTCCATTGGTATCTGGTTGCAGGTACTTTTTTCATACTCACTCAGCCGGAGTCCCAAGCGATCCAAAGTGATATGTGACGCGGAAGAACAGCATGCCACTGATTGGCCGGGGAGGATCATCATTTTTAAAACCCGACAGCATGAAACTGGAGGCACGCAAAGCACGGGTTGAATGCCCAGACCGGCAGTTTGCAGAGGTAGTTTTGCAACAAGAGAGCCATCTGAAATGCACACACAGCATACATATTTTAACCCTATACCGCCCGGCAGCCGTGAACAGCTGGTTAACACTGAGCCTGCAGCGGCTGATAAAAAAAACTTTGAATTACCATAATTATGCAACCGTTTGTCCTATCAGAAAAATTCAAAAAGTTTCTGAAAGCTGAGAAACTGCACTTCACAACCAAGGATAGGGTATTACTATGGTTTTATTACAGTAACTGTTGCCGTAAGTCCGCTAACGGCAACACTTTTGAAGTACACTGAGCCGATTATGACATTTTCCGGGGTATACGGTTATACTTAATGATAATCTTCATCAATTAAAATATTATACGAGGAACTTATGCATGATGATGAAACTGTCATTAGCTGTTAGTTTGCCTCTATCTCCTCCATTGTTGTGTTGTGTTTTGAGCCGCATACAAATTATGTCATGAGACTACTGCCGCCGTTGCTATATCGACTCCACCCACACTGTGGTGGTCCTCAATTGTTGAAAACACTGCAGTTCCAATTGCCAGGCCACAAGTTAGCGGTGTGAATATAGGAGTCGCACCCACCCATAGTGCGTGTGTGCCAGTTCCCCCATTTTCAAAAAGTAGCGTTTTCACCTGTTTAAATGGAAACTGAGTTTTTCAAAACTCTGGAACCTGTTTTCAAAACGTATCATTTTCATGCCATTCCTGTGTAAACAGGAGGCCGAAACACATCAAAACTTTACCATTCTCATCTGAAAGACTGCATAGTAGGGGGGCTGACAGCTGGTGTTGTGAGTCACCACCTCTGTTTACCTCTGCACAGGGGATACAGATGGCCTTCCTAACTTCTTTCTCAAATATCTGTCATCTTGGTCCAAAATGTGAACACTGACATCCTTCAAAGAGTGTCCTTACTCCTTTAACCCTTTAATACCAAACCTGTCATCTGCGACAGAACGTACTTTAAATGTCCCACTGTTCGCAAACTTCCGGCAACAATTACCATGATAACCCTATGTTGGTTGTGAGTTCAATTTCTCAGCTTTCGGAAACCGTTTGAATTTTTCCAATAGGACAAACGGTCGTGTAATTACAGTAGTTGAAAGCACGTTTGATCTGAAGTCTCAGTGGTGATACACTCAGTGTTAACCAGCTGTTCACAGCAAGTAAGGGCAGGTCACAGGTGCAATCGCCCGGTGTTAAAGAGTTAAATGTAGGCGTACAGCTGAGTCTGGTTCTCCTGTGTTGTGCCATGCCTTTGTGGTTTCTCCTACATAAAAGCTAGAGTACTCTTCACTGCATTAAACAGCATGCACTATGTTGCTTAGCATGTGTTTTGTCCTTGGGACAAATCAGTTTTGTCTTTCCTGGTACCCTCTGGCAGTTGTTTTGGAACTAAAGGAGCCTCTTGGATGAGACAAAATGTCTTCACGAACCTAAAGAAGTCCAGTTGCCTTCTTTTCAAGCATTCAATACAGCCATGATAGTTCATGTAACATATAGTAGAATGCAACTGACTAAACCCACAAAGGACAGTAAACCTTAGAACTAGCAGCACCCTGTATTTTTAAGATTAGACTTAAAACTTACCTTTTTGATAAAACTTAATTAGTTAGAGCTGGATCAGGTGACCCTAAACCCTTCCTTAGCTGTGCTGCAACAGACCTAGGTTGCCGGGGACTGCCCATGATGCACAGAGTATTTCTTCTTCTTCATTCTCTTCTTTTCACTCTCTATGTGTTTATACACCACTCTGCATTTAATGATTAGGTATTATTAATCTTTGGTTCTGACAGAGGTTTCTTCCTGTTAAAAAGGAGTTTTTCCTTCCCACTGTCACCAAGTGCTTGCCCATAGGGAGCCGTCTGATTGTTGGGGCTTTCTCTGTATTATTGCAGGATCTTAACCTTACAATAAAAAGCACCTTGAGGCAACTGCTGCTGTGATTTTGCACTATATAAATAAAATTGGATTGAATTGAATTGAATTGTTTGAAGAGAACCTGTTATGCTCACGCCAAACTCCATATGTTTATTCTTGGATTATACAACAGTAGCTCTGCATGATTCGCAGGTCAAAATAGTATTTATTTTTGCCATACTGGGCCTTCATGCAGCTGCCCTCCATCTTAGTCAACTTTCTACTGAGTGGCTGCACGTCAGACAGCAGGTGTGTGGGGCACATAGCTACTTTTCTACCAGTAAAATAGACTGTTTAAAAAAAAAGAAACCCTTGAAATAATAGGCATATCCAAACTTATGACTGATATTTGTATATCAGCTTCAAATCTGGGAGCAAAGTTGGTGACAAAGAATATGTCAGATCAAATATTGCAGTTAGAAGGACAAAACAGTGCTAAGATGCATGAATATTAAGTTAATTTAAATGCATTTCAATCAAAACCAAGACAAAGGTTGAGGCTTATTTAATGAAGAAGAATATTACAGAGGGTAATTTTTAGACTCCCTCAACATCACCGGTGAGATATGTAGAGTCACGATTCACCAGAGAACAAATATACTGTACCAGTCAAAAGTTTGGGCATGCTTACCCCCCCTTAAGTGTGTCCAAACTTTTGACTGGTACTGTACTTTAGAGTAATTTCCACCAGCAGCATAGGTCACATTAGTCATCAGTGGTGTAATTAAAAATGTGGCTGAAAGTTACTGAGATGTTGTGTCTGTACTTTCATGATGTAAAGGGTCAATGTTCATATCTAGCAGTAACTGATGAGATTTCTGGTGATAAAAGCACAGCTGAAATCCATTAAAAAAAATGTATAAAGCAAAACAACTTCAAACGTTAGGAGTGTGATGATTCACCACATTGTAACATTGTAAGCAGATTAGTTGGCTCTGTATAAACATTTGCAGTGGGTCCATTAGCAGAGATTATCAGGTTTTCAGGTATGCAAGTGTGATCCTTGAATGACTTCGTGACCACAGATATTAGAATTGTTGGTCTGAAGTCATTAATGCAGGGTCACATGTATGTTAATGGAGTCTTTGAGACAGTAAGCTGCAGAGCACAGAAACAAGAAGAAGATGAATATATTAGATAACGCAGGAGACAATTCAGCAGCACAGTCTCATCTGCTGCTTTGCTTTTAGACAGCAGTCCAGGGCCTTTACTGTTTCTTCATGGCTGTAAAATAGGAGATGGGGTGAGACATGGTGAGCAGGGAATTTGCTCTCTGTCCTGGATTTGTGAGTGAACTTTGGTCATTTAGAGCTTTCTTTTTCCCCAAAATGATTCCTGTGTCATCTGTTGCAATAAATTAAACGCATGAACACAAGTCTCTCTGTGGCTGTGCTAATATGGACATTCAAGGCCAGAGCTAATCTCAGACATAGTCCAGTCACAACCTTGTACTTTGTGCCTTGCTTTAAGTTGTCTGAGAGTTGGCCCAGAGTGTAAGCTAAAATGTTTTAACCTTTAAAGTCTGTGACACTTCTATTGGCTGCAGACTACATTGACATTCACAGGTACACACATATCTGTGATATCACAGGATGCTTGATGTCCTTGCCTTCAAATTGCAACAGGTCCCTGGTGTGAGGCCTGCCAACAGCTTGTATTTTGACCTGAAAGAACAGGTATGGTGGGTAGTGTGTTTCCCTCTCTCGCTTCTGCCAAGTCTTTATTTATACACATTCATGTGTACCAAATGTAATGAAAGTTAGAGTTAACATCTCACATTACCAAAATCAGAATAAAGTGGAATATAAACCAACATACACTCAAATAATATAACCACCACCAAGCATATTCAATTTGCTACTTAGAGCTAATAATTACACTCCTACTTCCACATAGCTTGATGGGACAAGTATCCCTGATTTGCACTTTGCTAAAAGCATATTTGTGCAATGGGAAACCCCACAGAAACATGGCAGAGCTAACAGATTTATATTACACTGACTAACTATAAACAGTTATTGGAGACACACACAAAACAGTCTTTGTGAACTTATTCACTTATTTATATGTACAGGAGTAGTGCTATACAAACAACGTTACAAAAAAAAGAGCCTTAAGTTTTAAAAAAAAAACTACCACATGCAACTGCAGCATGTGTGGTGAGTTAAGCTACCTCCTACTTGGTCCTGACAAGCTAAGGCAAAAACCAGGGTATGCAAGGAGTTCTGTGAGGTCATGGAACAAGTCTTTCTGTTTTCCTTGAAACAATTCTGGCAAGCCGTCAAGCAGCTCAGGAAGGTGAAGCAGCTTACTGTCTGCACTGCATATGGTGAGGACTCTGCTGACCTCAACTGGGATTGGTCAAGCAGTCCCTCAGGGTATCCTGTTGGGGGTACTTCAAGCGTATGGGATATCGCATCCATTGGCAGAGGGTGCCCGGTTCAGTGGCCTCAGGATCTCATCTCTGCTCTTTGTGAATAACGTGGTTTTGTTGGCTTCCTTGAGCAATGAACTTGGGTGGTTTGCAGGCCAGTGTAAAGTGACTGTAAAGTGACTGGAATGTTAGCACCCCAAAGTCCAAGGCCATAGTGCCGCAGTTTGAGAAGTTTAAGTACTACAGGTTCGTGAGTGAAGGGAGAGCGGAGCGGCAAAACAACAAACGGATTGGTGCAGCATCAGCAGTGATGCAGACTCTGTATCGATCTGTTGGGGTTATGGGAGAGTTAAGTGTGAAAGTGAAGCTTTCGATTTACCAGTTGATCTATATTCCTGCCCTTACTTATGCTCATGAGCTCATGGCGTGGTGACAGAAAGAATGAAATCACAGATACAAGCAGTTGAAATGAGCTTCCTTCAAATGGTGGCAGAATTCATTTTAGAGATAAGGTGAGGTGCTCAGTCATTCAAGAACGGCTCAGAATAGAGCCACTGCTCCATCACATTGAAAGGAGCCAGCAGAGGTGGTTCAGGCACTTGACCAGAATGTGTCCTGGCCAGCTCCTAGGTGAGGTCTTCTGGGCACCCCCGAGGGGCAGACCCAGGACATGCTGGAGAGATTACCTCTCTCTGCTGGCCTGTGAATTCCTTGGCGTCCCCAGATGAGCTGGAGGAGGTGGCCAGGGAGACAGGAGGCCTGGGTGCCCCTGCTTAGATTGCTACCATTCGTGACTGTAATCCAGATGAGGAGCAGAAGATGGATGGAAAATTACAATTAACATCATCAGTTTTCTCAGTTACTAGCTGGGAATGTGCTATTGCAGGGGTGGCTACATGTGTTGCATCAGCAAGCAGTATACCAGATGTAGTTGGTTGGGCTGACCTAACAGGTGGGGCAGTGACAAGTCTGAACAAGACTGAACAACCTCACTGACAATATCTTTCAGGGTTAGTAATTCTCAAACGCCCTTATCCCCAGCCTCTAGCAATTTATTACTGCACATGAAAGCATGAATAATCTCAAAGCACCCCTTTGCATCTCAATTTGAAAGCTCTGCAGTATAATTGCCTGAAACAGGGCCAACATTAGAATGAATCTAAAACAGTATGTCAAATAACAGAGAAAGTGGGTTCTTCTTCTCACAGTCTGCCATGACAAAGTCTTCCTCAGTCCTTTGTAGCAGGTTATTTTCAGGTACGGCTCCTTCCTTGGTTTGTCACAACTTTTTTTACACCAACAGCTCAACTCCTGGCATTAGGCATCACACCAGCAGCTCTATCAGCCGCAGGTCTTGATTAGCTCATGACGAACATGGAGAGCCCGTCCTGGACAAGCCCCCAAGAATCAATAAAAGGCCCCTAGTGTAAGGTCTGCCAACAGATTTTATTTTGCCCTGAAAAGAACAGGTAAGGTCGAGACTGTGTTTTCATCTCTTGCTTCTGACAAGTTTGAAGACAAGAGCTGATACCACACTAAACCATCTCAACACAGAGGAGGTGCCCCTCATTCCACTGAGGATCTTTCAAAGAATCAGAAAATTAAGACCCTTATTTAACAAAATTATGGATGAAAAACATACAAAATACAAGCATCACTCAGAGAGTACAAACCTCTGCCTCAGGGCAGTATTTGTATTTTGTATATATTCATTTTGTTTTCTTTGTTCTTTTTAAATATAATTTAAAAATTTTGTGCAGTAAAAATCAGATAAGGGTGGCATGACAGATGTTTAATTATGCAAACATTATGTGGAAGCAGGTAATGGACAATAAGTACTGATTTGTAAATAACTAGACATGAATAATTTGAGTTTATTATATACTACTATAGAACAGTGTGTTCCTAACCAACTAGGCAGCCTTTAAATAGCTTTGTATTGCATTACTATTACTTCAGATCAAACTATTGACCTTAAAGGAGAGGTCAGAAGTCAAATGTGACATGATAAATTTAATCTTTATACAGTGCATTCTACAGGACGGGCGATTTCCCCCTTCAGCTCTCAGCGGAGACGGTCGCACTTTTCTTCTCTCCCCAGCCCTTCCTTTTTACCCTGCTTTGCTGCTTGCTACTTAGAGCCTCTCTTCACACAACTTCCGAACTATAATTTATAATTATGGATCTGGTCAGCTGGCCTCTCAACACCATTGTTTTTGATCAAATTTTCACCATAAGGAGATTGGGGGAAGGAGAACCCTATTCCCTCTTATTGACATTCCAGCTGGCTATGTTATAGATTCCTGGGTGGATAAGATAACGTGCCTGGCCGTAGTGTCGATGGAGTACATATACATTTGGCTTTTGGACACTGGGATTTCTCCGAATTGGACCTGGAGATACCTGGCTTGTTGTTGCAATTCAGGAAGTCTGAGTTCCAGTTTCAATGGGAAGATGGTCATGTGACACATCAAACGTACTGGGAATTTCACAAGAAAAACAATGGTGTGCTTGGTTTTAACGTAACTCTATTCTTTCATGAGTTATTTGCAAGTTTCTCTTTGTTTACAGCCATTGACATGTCGCAGAGGTTAACACGTGAGGAGCGGATAGAAATTGTGTTGATGTCTGGTGAATGCAGTAACCGGGTCATTGCAGCAGATTTCAATGCAGGACACCCTACGAGACCACCCATCTCCTATGCCAGTTAGCAAACTGCTTGCCAAGTTTCGTGAAACTGGTTCAGTGTTGGATTTGCCAAAATGTGGACGCATGAAAACTGTCACTAATGAAGAAACATCAGCAGCTGTCCTAGCTTCATTCAGCAAGAACCCACAGCGTAGCACTTGCTGCATGTCACTGGACAGTGGCATCAGTCGAACATCCCTTCGGCGGATATTAGCTACTCACAAATGGCACCCTTACAAACTCCAGCTGCTGCAGCATCTCAACGAGGATGACCCAGATCGGCGCACTGAATTTGCAGAATCGGCAAAACAAAAATTGGAACAGGACCCTCAGTTTACACAGAAGATTTTGTTCAGTGATGAGGCAAACTTTTATGTGAATGGTGAAGTTAACAAACAAAACCACCACTATTGGTCTGACACTAACCCACATTGGATAGATCCCTCCAAGACTGTTGGAACAAAAAAAATTGATGGTATGGTGTGGTATATGGGGTACAAAGATAGTAGGGCCATTCTTCATCAATGGAAACCTCAAGGCCACTGGATATGCGAAATTGCTACATGATGTGTTTCCCTCTTTATGCACTTAAGCTGGCACGTTCCCTGAGTTTTTCCAGCAAGATGGTGAACCACCACATTATGGGTGTCAGGTCCGAGCATTCCTAGATGAACAGTTTCCTGGAAAGTGGATTGGTCATCGTGGGCCAGTTGAATGGCCCCCAAGGTCTCCCGATCTGACCCCCTTAGACTTTTATCTTTGGGGTCATCTGAAGGCAATTGTCTATGCTGTGAAGATACGAGATGTGCAGCACTTGAAACTACGGATACTGGAAGCCTGTGCTAGCATTTCTCCTGCGGTGTTGCTATCAGTGTGTGAAGAGTGGGAGAAGAGGGTTGTATTGACAATCCAACACAATGGGCAGCACTTTGAACACATTTTATAAGTGGTCAGAAACTTGTAAATAACTCATGAAAGAATAAAGTTATGTTAAAACCAAGCACACCATTGTTTTTCTTGTGAAATTCCCAATAAGTTTGATGTGTCACATGACCCTCTTCCCATTGAAAAAACAAAAGTTGGATCCAAAATGGCCGACTTCAAAATTGCCGCCATGGTCACCATCCATCTTAGAAAGTTTTCCCCCTCCCATATACTAATGTGCCACAAACAGGAAGTTAATATCACCAACCATTCACAATTTATTAAGGTGTATCCATATAAATGGCCCACACTGTATATGTATACAATACACACCACACTTGTAAGAATCATAGTATCTAAGTTATAAGGCTTTTTGACAATTTTTGACCAATAAATTGTTAAGTTGACCTTGAAGACCTCATTGGATGTAAACCAAATTTCAATGGCTTGTCAACATGACCCCAATCTACACCCCTACAAAGTTTTTACCAGAATTCATTCAAAACTTTTCAAGCCATTGTGTTTACAGAGAGAATGACAGAATCACACACACACACACACGAATGCAAACACCACCAAAAACATAACCGCCAAAATAAGAGGCCTCATAATGTGACAATATATTGCGGTGTGTCACAAAATTCACCAGCACTGACAGCACACTGGGAGAAGCACATTGTAGCTGTGCAACACCCCTATATTTCATATTCATTCTAATCAGGGTTTGAATATTTGGTGTGTTCACACTGGTAAATGGAAAAAAAAAATACTCAGAGCACTCAGTGTGCCTGCATACTAAGTACTGCTTTAGTTTTACCTTTTGAGGGGGCTTTGGCACTAGTCTGTACTAAGGAAACTAGATGTTTGATGTTGCAGTAACTGCTCATTTTTATGGGGAGAGACATTTTATATCCTCATATCCTATCTAACAGTGAAAACAGCCAATTTCATTGGGCTGTTTTTTCTCCAAGAATAAACAGAATATGAAAGGCGTTATTTGTGTCTCAGATCTATCTCACAGCAAATTGTTTGCTATTTGTTCGCATTCATTTTGCACTGGACACAAACTGTCACATTTTTTGGTGACACTGAGCGCAAGTTTCTAAGTAATGCATTTCCATAGGAAGTCTGCCCAGAAAAAGCAAGGAGTGTCACCATGGCAACTAAGCAAGCAGCGCTTTAAAAGAAGTAGTAAAATAAATAAAATAAAATAAAAATAAAAATAAAAGTAGCAACCAAACCTGACCCAGTAGCTTTTAAAGTCTCTCCCTCTCTCTCAGTCCTTGCCTCTCTCTCTCTCTCTCTCTCTCTCTCTCTCTCTCTCTACTCTCACACACCCACACACACACACACACACCTTCTTCCGCTCAGTTTATAGACTATTTGGTTAAATTTGATTGAGCTGCAAGTAAGGCAGGCTGGGTAATTATTAGTTTGGTATTGTTTGGTCAGTATTTGCTGGAGATTTTTCAAGGTTCAGTCTGGAGCATAAAACTAAGAACACTTTCTGTTCTTAAAAATTTTCACAAGCTGGAGCCCAGCTTTGTTCATTTTGACCTTGCAGTGTTGCAGTTTTTCCCTAATTCAGTTGTGTAAAGTTTTTAGCTACAAATGTTAAATGCTTGAGTGCTTTCATACCTTTTCTTAAGAATCAGCAAGAGACTTTTAGGTATACTTAATATGAGTTCTATTCTGCCACCACTGGAAAATGCTCGATCAAAATAGGGAGGCAGACAAAAAAAGAAAAAGAAAAAATAAATCAGTCATGAATTAACAAACCCACATACTGTATATCAGCTGTTACCTGCACACAGTTTTCCTGAGCTGACATTGGAGTAGACATTGTTAGAGGAAGGTCTTGATTATGTGCATCAAGTACCAAATTT
>JAMQGT020002102.1:0-10283 GCA_024447675.2 Pterophyllum scalare | reverse complement strand
ACACACACACACACACACACACACACACACACACACACACACACACACACACACACACACACACACACACACACACACACACACACACACACACACACACACACACATGTATTTTTTTTTTTTTTTTTTTTTTTTTTTTTTTTTTTTTTTTACGTTTTTTTTTTTTTTTTTTTTTTTTTTTTTTTTTTTTTTTTTTTTTTTTGGAATGTGTGTGTGTGTGTGTGTGTGTGTGGCCGCCTGTAGTCCCACTTTGAGACCAGGATCAGGATGATGGTGGAGCTACATGTCTCAAAAAAGTTGGGATGGGCAACAAAAAGGCTTGAAAAGTAAGTGTTACTAGAAAGAAACAGCTGGAGGAGCATTTTGCAGCTAATGAGGTTAATGAGCAGGTTAATAAGTCAGTAACATGATTGGGTATTAAAAAAGAAAGCATCTTAAAGAGTTTCTCCAAAGTAAAGATGGGCAAAGGTTCAAAACTTTGCAAAAGCTGTCCACAAATTCTGGAACAATTTTAGAATAATGTTCCTCAATATAAGATGGAGCAGCTTTGTCACATGGTGCATTATCCTGCTAGAAACAGCCATCAGAAGATGGGAAAACTGTGGTCATAATACTCAGGTAGGCTGTGGGGTTTAAACAATGCTCAGCTGGTACTAAGGGGCCCAAAGTATACCAAGAAAATATCCCCCACACCATCACACCACCACTGAACTGCTGATACAAGCAAAGATGGACCCACACATTCATCTTATTGACATCACATTCTGAGCCTAGCGTCCAACAAGTGTCAGCGCAGAAACTGAGACTCATCAGACCAGGAAACATTTTTCCAGGCTCCTGTTGCCCAGTTTCCTGTTCTTAGCTGACAGGAGTGGCAGGCAGCGTGGTCTTCTGCTTCAAGGTTCCACATGTTGTACATTCAGAGATGGTCTTGTGCATACCTTGGCTGCAATGACTGGTCAGTTGAGTTACTGTTGTCTTCCTATCAGCTGAAGCAGTCTCCCCATTCTCCTCTGTTTCTGATATCAACAAGGCATTTTCACCCAGAGAGCTGCTGCTCACTGGATATTTTCTCTTTCTTGGACCATTCTTTCTAAACCGTAGAGATGGTTGTGTCGGAAAATCCCAGTAGAGCTGCAGTTTCTGAAATATTCAGACCAGCCCATCTGACCTTTCCTGTAATTCTGAGGCTTAAATTTCAGCAGATCATGTGCATTTAGGCAACAACTCCACAGCTAACTGCACTGTAGTTAACCAGTAGTTGCATTTTCATTTAGATTTTGTTAAATAAATAATGACATATCTTCACCCACTTAAAATAATGACTTAAGTCATTTTTTCAGGTTTTTCAGAAAAGACAAGAAAACTCAGCCAAATATGGAAAATATGATAATTTAGGCAAAAATACAGTTTTCATTAATACATGACCTAGGCCATTATTTTAAGATGTTGGCTATGTATGATATGTTATTGTTCATCTGAGGTTGTATTTAAACCATTCTAGAACCTGCTAAGGACTGAATGATTTTTATGTTCTGATACATAAAACCTCAGAACTGAAAGACAGTGAACTTTCTAGGTTTTAAAACCTTTTTTCTCTACTTTGGACTTTGACACTGCATCACGGATCAAATTTTTGTACCTTTAAAGGACTTTTCCCCTCTATAATCCAAGAAGTTTTCTTGGAAAAACAAAAATGACAACAGGTATTGTGTTCAAAAAATTGGCTGCTGTTAGCATCAAAAATGGTTTAGTGGGAGAAAATAACGGGGCCATTACAGCTACCAGCTCACAGAATTCTTCTCAGTCTGGGCAGAGAAGTGAAGGACCTCTTTTCTTTTCACCCTCTTCTCTATTTTAAAACTTAGAAAAGTTTAGTGCCTCGCTGTGCCTTTTTTTTCCTCCTTTACACCTTTAATTATCAATGCTGTCGGCCGCCGCTCGTTCCCTGCAGTGTGCGAAGAGGAGAAGTTGGGTCATTACATTCGGAAAGATGGAGGGTGACAAAGAGAGAAAGATGATGATGCAGAGCGAGCACGGGAAGAATAAATTGAAAGAAATAAACATGGACAGAGAGGGAGGAAGAGAAAACTCACACACAGGTGGCGAAGGAAGGGGAATGTAATTAATAATCACAGTGGGAAGTGTTTCACAGCTAAGTGCATGGGTTTGCGCCTCAGACCCTGCGTGCGCATATTTCTGTGTGTGCGTCGGCGTGTGCATGCTCTTCATCTGCATTAGTGAAGACATATTTGCAGCTGTGCACACACAGTTCTTCAAATTTGTGCATATAGAATAATAAATACATGGCATTCAGCTTCTCTGCAGCTTGCTAACCAGGCTCAGGTGTACTGCGAATGGAGGGAAACCAATTACTTTTAGCTTATTAAAAATATTCCCCACAGGCCTGTAATTTAGTATCCCCCAATTTAGTTTATGATTTTAGTTAAGTCTGTGGTTGATCCTTTTGTCAGATTTGCCTGACAACTTTTAACAAGCAGAGGAGTATTTTAATCCCTAAGAAGTGGCTTAAAAATAGCAAAAAATAGCAAGCAGAAACAAAACCAACCAAAAACTGAACAACTGAAGTCTCTGCACTCCAGCATACCCCTACATACACCAACATGTCTGCTATGTACAAAATAATTCATTTTATCTTCTGTAATGTTTGTTACTATGAACATTTATTTCTCACTGAATGTGAAAGTTCACTGTGTTATTCACATTTGTGGCAAAATTGGATGTGCTGGCCCACACTTACTGTACCAGAATGAGAACTTTAGCTCTTTTATGATAAACTCTTGGTAAAGACTGTCAGTCATTTGAAAATTCAAGACGTTAACATTTTTCTGATTATCCGATAAATTGTATGCATAGTTTAACTACCACTAACCTCATATTTCCTGTAATTATAAAAATGTTAATAAAAATCTATGAAGGAATAGGGTTGAATTCAGCATTGGGGGTTGAAAATATGATGACAGTTTAAGGGAGAACAACATTTGAATAGGGTATGCATTCATTTATCATTAATAAAACTGATGATTTAACGTTACAGAATAATGAGAACTGAATCTTTTTCTTTGGATCTTGGAGATCTTGGAGCTCCGTGGGGCTTGCAGTCTCCTCTGACGACTGGGGCCGTTGAGCTGGGCACGCTGGTGACCTCTCCTCTCTGTGCTGACCCGGAAGTGCTGACAGATGAGTAGTGGCAGTATGCTGCAACACTGTGCAGTGTGAAAAATAAGAGGTGGAAGATTTGGGTGTTGCTCGTATACCATGGGGATATGCGGTCCACAATAACAAACTAGTGTAGTGCAAGAACAGTGTCTGGGGCGGCAACCTTATGTCATGTAAGAGCACTGGACCCAGGCAGCTTGTCACTGTCCCCTTTTCCTTTTTCTTCTTATTTTGTCTTGCGTGTTACTTTATTTATTTTTTTGTTTTGTTCCCTCCTGACATTTTTGTTGCTCCTCTCTAGTTGGGCCTTAGCTGGTTTTAGTCTGGTATTTTATGAGTTCGTGTGATGTATATGGTGGTGGTACAGTACCATCATGGAATGTGCAATCCCTGAGTGGAGGCGGTTAACTATTAAGAAGCTGATTGCTTACATGTGTGTATATGCTAGCTAGCTGTGTGTAATAGTGGTTGTAGAGTGCCAGTTATTTTTAACAAGACACATAATGCATGCAGTGTCCTGGTGGGTTTGTATTTGCAGTGGATTGGTTTTTTAGCATCTCTTTCTTATTACGCCTCCTGTTGGGAAGATTGAGTTATTGCTCTCAGGTGCTTGCTATTTGCCTGGGTTGGTACACCACTGCAAGAAACTGTACGTTGTGAGAGTTGGTGCCAGTTTATGTTTTTAACATTGTTTTAAACAATAAAGTCTTGTTTTTTTTTTTCTGAGACCGACCTCTTCTCCCGTTTATTCTGGACTGGTTCCTGCATCATTGTAGTTAGGGGTCGCACCAATAGAATCGAGGCTTTAGTTGCCACGGTGCTTCTCTTTTAAAATCACTACACATGGAATACCCAGGATATGCCAGGGATGCTGGGGGCTCAGCTAATGCTAGAGGCGGGGCTACATAGGTCACACAGTTGACTCTGGAGGCTGAAGTTGAAGCTGGGGCCTGGGCACCCTCACCCTAAGAACAGGAACAGGTGCAGGAATAGGCTGGGTCCTGACCACCCTCACTCTAGGAGCAGGGACAGGTGGAGGGTTCTAAAAGGGTTCTGTGGTTACCCCCAGTGGGGCAGCAGTCTCTGTGGAGGCCCTGGGTCGAGCATCAGCCTCTGAGGAGAGTGCAAGCTCTAACAGCAGTGGCTCTGCCTTAGGCCTGATTTAGACTTATGCATTGGGTCTTTGTGGGGCCTACATACGTAACAGGAGACCTCTGAATCCTATACAGTAACTACATCAGTGGTGGGCCTTCAGGGCCTGCAAGGCCTTCTCTCCTGGCCTGAAAAAAATTCCTGAATCACAGACTGATATTAATTATATTTTGTCCATCAATACTTGTTAAATAATTCCAAATGGTCTGTACGGTTCCTTTCATAGTTTTCCCCATGGTCGCGCTGTTTCCAGACGTGTATTTTCATATTAAAGGATTTAACCAATCGCATTTCAGCCATCATTTGTTGCCAGGGTCAAAGAAAACTGCCTGGAGGCCTTCACAATCAGTTCTGCAGGCCCTGTAGCACAAAATAAGTGTCGATCAAACTGTTGCTTCAACCAATCAGATTTTGAGTTAGCAACACGCAGGCCCTCTATCAGGCGTACGATAAGCATATTCATACACTTTGATTGGATAGTCAGAGAGTGTACTAGCCAGAGCTAGCAAAACTGCATCTGTAGTGAGCTGCACAAGCAAAAAATATAGTTGTGTTGATTTTATAGCTGTTTTATCAACCCACAATGGCTGACGGAGAATAGGAAATGGATTTGGTTGCAGATTTATTGTCAAAGCTATTTTCAAGATGGACTTTTCAAGAAAAGCTGAACATCACTAAGAAAGGTCGGACAACTCCGATGCAAGCAAACCTGCAGCCACAACCGGAAAAAGGATTTGTCCGCCACTTTCAGTCCACCAATTGCGAGCGGTACCACTGGCTCAAAGGCTCCGAGGAACACTGCAAATTGTATTGCTGGGAGTGCTTTTTTGCCACTGATCGACATGGTGTTTGGAGCCACACTGGGTTTGTAAAGTTGACTTGCCTAACCAAGGCAGCAACGAGACACTGCCGGACATCCACAAGAAATGGTAAGCGAATTAAAACTTATGCCAGAATTACGACAGGGCACACTCGACTTTCAGCATTTGCTTTGATGGCGATAGAAAAGACCTTCTCGATGGAACTGAAACGCATGGATAATCTGTACGACAGAATAATTGCACTTTTCTTGAGGAAAGAAAGGAGGATGTATTTTGTCTACAAATAATCAGGAATTTTGGTGAATAAAATTTTTCTATTTTAATAATAATTTTATGAGGTTGTTATCAATGCTTTTTTATGTGTGTCGCAGCTGTGGCGGCAGTAAAAGGAGACTTGTGCACTTGTGCTTTGTTTCTTCAGTGAGTAGCATTTATTCTGGCTACATGAGCTCTCAATCTGCAATGCAACAGCTCTTTATACTGCATTTCTGCATAAGAATGTGTTTTTTTATAGCCATAAAATAGTTATTGAGGGTGGAGTGATTCAGGTGGAGCAATACTGAAGGCCTAGGTGTGAAATGCACGCCCGCCACTGAACTACATAATGTGTCAGCACAGCCTGCAAGGACTGCGATTGACCTGTTCAGCACAGTTGATTCCTCCCGTGCTTTTCCGGGCTACTTTTTCATTGCAGTTTTTGAATTTATCAGTGAGAGAATAACAATTATCATCTCAATATAAGGAATAGTAATCAGCAAATTCCTGCCGGGAGATCGCTAAAACATTTGCACTTGAAAAAGCTGACGACAACAAAGAGCAAGGACCCAGCAGGGAAAATAGACCCAGCATTTTATTTCTTTCTGTCAACCAGCACTGCATGTAAAACACTGGGACACAACCACACAGTAATAACACACACAATGCATTTTGCAAAAGGATAAATGCAAGCAACAATGTCAGTTACTTACGTAGACTACATGTAGGCCCTGCAAAGACCCAACACAGAAGTCTAAAATCAGGCCTCGGTTGGAACAGTTTTGAGGCAGCTAATACAGGAGGTGCAGTACTTGTATGTGTTGTGATAGAAACAGATCTCATATCTCAGCCAGCATAGAAACACAAAATTCAACTTTTGCAAATCAGTCTTTTCCTCCAGTGTCTCAGAAACACAAAAATTATCACTTAGCTTACAAATAGGGAACAGTCTTGGGTTGGGGGGCTTTAAAGCTCAGACTTTAAAAGTTCACAAACAGATGACTCAGTCTCAGCATTGACAGGCCCAGACATAGAAATGTCTGTTTTTTCATCAGAGAAAACATGGTCTCAGCATTAAGAAACGGATTAGCAGGCCCAGGGAAAACACATTAGATCAGTTGTACTCATGGTGGAGACTGAGGCATCGGCAGAAGTGAGTGGAAAAGCTAGCTTAGGCTGGGACCATGGGCTGATGGTGGTGAAGCTTGGGTGCTGGGCTGTGATAGGAATAATGAGGATTGGAGTGTAAGGGCAAAGCCCTTTACCCATCCCACCATCAAGTCCATATAGTGTGGCCAGGTACAGTACGAGCTAAGTTTCAAATCCTTTGCCCAAATGCCTCCTTCTCTCCTGTGTGGAATGGGCACAGTCACCATCCTTGGAGAATAAGAAGCTGGTCAGTGCATATTGTCATGGGTCTGGACACTTAACAGGGTTGTGCAGACTCTCAGGCAGGCACAGGTGAACTTAGAGTGAGCCGTTTAACACTGTTTGCAGTAATCAAAAAAGTAAAACATAAGTCCAAAAAGTGGAACACTGAAATCTCTGTGTCAGGATATCGGCTGGCTATGGTGGCTTTGTTTTTATGTTTCTTTTGTTAGGTGGATGAATGGGCTGGCTGGGCATCGTCTACACCTTCTGGGGTGGAGCTGTGTCATCTGACACACCTGGTAGTCATCTTCTCATCCTAGGGTCGTGTATTTAAGCTTGGCTGTTGCTTTCTGCCAGATTGTCCCGTCACCCTTTGTGGTAAAGTGGCTCTTTTACTGTGCTATATGATTGTACTTACCTTTTGTTTCTTGCCATTTCCTTCAGAGTTGTGTGTGAAGGATCTCATCTTGCACCCACATGTTCCTGTTTCCTCTTGTGATTAGCCTCAGCTTCATGGATTCCCCAGCTCACAGTCACTCAGGCACACCAAATGGATAAAAACCATCTTCAGACTGCTATCCTCGTACCCACTCTCCAACTCTCCTGGATTCTGGCTAGCTCATCGTGATACCCCCTAGGCAGTGTACTCGCCGCACTTCCTAAGGCTTCTTATTCCCAGACACTGCAAACGCTCCACCAGCCTAAGACCAGTCATTCTAGCTCTCTCTCCTTCCTTCCAGACTCTTCTATTGTTCTTCAGCCTCGGTTCCTTTGGGGAATTTGGGGAAGTGGAGACAGCTGGGGAGAACAACACACAGCTGAACTAAATTGCAGAAGCTGAGACAAAGGAAGCAAAACTAAATACAAACCACTAGGAGCCCTAACTCTCAAAATAAAAAGGGAGGTAAAAAATACGGGGAAAGAGAAGCATGAATGACCTAAGTACAGGACAGTTGACATGAGAGGATGGAACACTGAGAGGAAAATTTAAACTCTAAAGCAACTCGGAACTAAAGAACAGGGCTAAACTAAGGGAGAAAATACATGAAACAATATAAACACTAAACAAACCAGAATCAAATAGAATATTTAAATAAACAACACTAGAATGTCCAACAACTCACAAACCTTGGGTCAAATGGCCGTATTTCTTTAGAACTGTGTTTATTAGCTTAGTTTTGGGGGGAAATCATTTATATTCAAGCTGTAGAATTAGATTGAGTATTGATTTTTTTTTCCTTTTTTAAAGAGTACAGCAGGTTTTTCCAGCTTCAGAAATATGTGAATTGCAGTAGAGTACTCAGTGCTGTGGTCGGCTCCCTCCGCAGCATGGGAGTCCAAATGGTTTTACTGTGATTGGTCACTTAATGGAACAAAATGTGTTCACATCACAAGCAGCCCTTTCTCAAATTGCTCTGTGCTGCTGCCGCCTTGTGCACTGCCTTTTTCATAGTGGACACTTCCCATCAACCTCTCCAGTGTCTGTCATTTAAAAGCAAAAGAGTGCTGGTAATTTGAAAAAAAGTGGATGATTTTGAACATACTCAGTCTCTTGCCCTCTTTCCTTTCTCCTTTATACGCACATACAGATGTTGGAGCACTGAAATGGAACAATTTTCTCTGGAGGCGTGTGTGTGGTGTGTATTTATATTTTTATATTTTGCATCACTCAGGCCAGCATGTTTGTGAGTCATTAGAGTGGAATCGTGGTGCAGGTGCCTGCTTTGAGTGGCTTTTCACAACATTTAGACCACTTTAACCTCAGCTCAACCAATCATGTCACAAGTCAAAGACTCAATGTTTGCTATGCAACAACTCCATCAGATTAAATTAGGGGGTTTGCCTGTAGCTACCAAAAAGAAGCCAACAAAGAACAGCCAGAGCTGCAACTTCAACAAACCTGCTCCACTGTTGTTCTTTGCTGACGTGTTTTATATATATACTCACGGACCTGTGCAAAAGTCTTGTGCCACCACTCATTTCTTTATATTTTGCTAGAAAAATGGTGGTAGGTGCAGTTTTTTGAAGCATGTACAAACATACATGGGAATACAGGACATAGAACAAAAACAGAGTTTGTACAATTCTAATGAGCTTGAAAGTCAATATTTGGTAATGATCACCTTTAATTCAGTTTTATTTATATGGCACCAAATCACAGACGGTCACCTCAAGGCGCTTTATATTGTAAGGTGAAGACCCTACAATAATACCAAGAAAATAAACAATAGCTTCATCTTCACACTCAGCTTTCATCATTATGACAGCAATCAGTTAGTGCAAGTATTTAATTTTTTTACAGATGTGTTTATATTTTCTATGCCCCTCTCCTGTCCAATATCATGTGTGACGCACAAAGAAACTCAAGAAATGTGGATCCGTACAGTTTAAGCACAGATTTGTGTGTGTGTGATGTGTATGTGAGTGAGTGTGTATGTTTGTGCATTGGAGGGCGAATTGCAAGGCTGCAGCTGAAGCGTAATCCTTTCTATCTCCTGAGGCAGACTGTCTGAACAGTGAATATCTCTCTGGGTTCATACAGTCTGCAGACACGCACACACACACACACACACACACACACACACACACACATAGGCCAGACTCTACATTCAAACACACACCTTCTACAAGTGTATGCATACACTTGGCTTCTCTGTGCCTCCCAAACCGGCTGTTTTACAACTGTATCTTCACTCTCACACATGCATGCATGTCTGGCTGAAATATAGTGGCAGCCCGAGGCGGTGAGAGCTGCAGCACACTACAGTGAGGCCGGAAGCGAGTTTGAGCCAGACAGACATTAGTGGAGAGTTAGGACGTCTTTGTTGCCTCCAGACAGGATATTATGGATGAGGTCTTCCAGTGCAGCCAGGTGGAGTGTGGACAGCATTAAAATAGAAACCTGGAAACCACCAAACCTGGGAAAAATTTGGCATGAACAACCCTTTTTAAGCCATCAGTTTTTAGATTAAGGCTTAGTTATATAAACTTTTTCAGCGGCAGAGCTGTCTTGGAGACATAAATAATCTCATTTAATGGGTAAATCTCTACAAGTAAACTAATATTTCTCTTCCTCTCCCTCTGCACTCTTCTTTTCCCCTCATCCCCAGTGGATCACGACAGATGACTGTCCCTCCCTGAGTGTGAGTCTGCTGGATGTTTCTTCCTGTTACAATGAAGTTTTTCCATCCCACTGTTGCCAAGTGTTATTGCTCATTAGGTACACCTTGTTAGCACCAGGATGGAGCCCCTTTTGCCTTCAAAACCACCCTAATTCTTCATTGCAGAGATTCAACAAGGTGCTGGAAGCATTCCTCTGAATTGAACTATAATTGAACTAATATTGGAAAAGTAAAATCTGGAATGTATATTAGTGTTTTTACCTCACACACCAGTAGGTGGAGGGAGGTTATGTTTTCACTCCTTTGTCTGTCATTGTGGAAATATTCCTTAGGGGCCCAAGAACATGTGATTTCATTTTCATGGTCAAAGATCAAGCTCATT
>JAMQGT020002101.1:0-47006 GCA_024447675.2 Pterophyllum scalare | reverse complement strand
CACTGTTTCCATCTTGCCTCTCCACCTTCTGCTCATCTTCTTTCTCTCTCTCTTTCTTTCACCAGGTTGCCTGAATGGTTAACACTTTGTATCTGTTATTTTGTCAGGGACAAATCCATGTGCATGCATCAACATATCTCTGAAAAAAAACCTTTGGAACAATTACAGTTAGTGCATGAGGCTGGATAACAGGACATTCCAGTGACAGGCGCACTTCCTAGGATAGAGCTTGTTTTGAATCCGTGGTATATATGCACACACACACACACACATATGTCCCAGCGTATGTGTGGTGAATAAGAGAATTGCAGTAGAATGAAGAGGAGACGAGTCAAGGAGCACACACTGTCGCTGTACAATGGCATTCTGTTGTCGGCTATCAGCAGTGAGAGACTGGAGTGTTTGTTTGTTGTGGTTGAAAAGAGTCGGTTATTTTTTAATATCATTATGCAAGATGAAGACTGAGAAAAAAAATATACAACATACTACTTTCATTTCCTGAAGCAATTAAAACTATTACAATATGCATTAATTGCAATTTCAAATATGTAAACAAACAGGTAATTATTTAATAGTTCAAGTTACCATCCAAAATCAGCATCAGTTGGCTTACAATCGTAGTGGATAGCAAAAATATTGCAATGCAGTTTGAAAATATAGAAATGCAATCAACTAGCCTGATCACACAAAGCTTCATCACCAACGGATGCGGGCATCAAGTCTGCCTTCTATCTCCCTGTTGATATGATATGTCCAAAGACTGTGGACGTCAGCTAATAAATAAAATAAAATGGCTGGCAAGAGCAATACCAACCTAAATGAGTAACATGCACAACCATCACCATTGCTATTATCAATTGCACAGATCAATTGCATTTTATTTTGTGAGGCTGTCACAGATTGTAGTTTTTGTGGTTATTATTGATAATAATAAGCACAGCTGAACTCTCGTATGGCTTTATAGAACTCGTAACATGGCTTCCAACCTTTAAGTGTGATTCGCTACACTATTCCATAGTCTTTCAGCATGCTATCAAGGTATTCCATAATTTTCCTAAGACTCATACTATCTGACATGACTTGCATGGTTTGTGCATTTCCAATTTCTGCTGATCGCTGGCAAAAAAACAAACAAACAAACAAAAAACTACACGTATGTGACACCTTGATGGATTCTAGAGCTCCCCTTGTCACTTGGCACATAGTACAACTTTGACTTTGCGAACTGTACATTCTGTAGATGACACTCAAAAAATATAATTCCTGTTCCCTCAATGCTCTGAATAAATGGCCAAACACCTCGTGTAAGGAGCAAAAGAAAAAAGTGAAGACACTCACAAAATTTCTACTTCTCTAGTTTTCCAAGACACAGCATGAAATGTTGCCCGTGAGCTGCTTCAATCCAAAGATATCAGAATCAGCTTTAATAATAAAACAATCCTAGTCACATGCTCAACTGAGTGAAAGAACGGCCTCAGGAGGCCGTATGATGTCTCACCTCGGAGGTCCTCTCCAATGCCCAGAGCCAAGCCATCTTTGGTCCACTGAACAATGCCAGAGTAGTTGAATACAACACAGGACAGGATTACCCTCTGGCCCCGCACCACCGACTGGTCTGCCGGCTCCTGAGAGAATCTCGCTGTCCACACTGGTGGTTGAAGCAGGGGTGGGGGGGGTGGGGGGGAGAGATAAGTTATGGAATTATAAGATATTTTTATGTGTACACTCTGAACAGAGGCTACTGTAAAATCACTTTAAAAAAAACAGATAGAGCATGTTAGTGTATCGGTCTATACCTTTTATGGTTAATTGATTAAAACTTTATTCTCCCTGCAGCAGTGGAAGGCCATAATTACCACGTTTGATCACACAGTGGCTTGTGGCCATTAACTGAGGGTGCAGAGGAGCACAGAACAGCACGGTAAGTCAGGGGTGTCAGAAAAGAGCAAATCAGAGCAGAATTAGAGAAGAAGAAAGAGAAAGAATGAAGTGGAAGAGGCAGTCGACGCTCACTCAGGAGAGGCGATCAAACAGACAACTTCAGCCATAGGGTGTCTCACGCCCCCTTTTCTTCTCACTCCTGACTTTATTTCTTCAAAACTCTCCGGTCCTCCCTCTCATTTCCCTCTGTTTCTCCCTTCTTCATTCCTGCCTATGAGTCATCTCCCAGGCTTCCACTCCCCAACCAAAACTACAGTGGCTGTCATTGTCTACTACACTCTCTCACTCCAGTCTGTAGCCCACTACCACAGTGCTGCAATGGCCCACCGACCCCAAAGTATGAGGGAAACATGAAAAAAAAAACCTTCTGCCACTGTTTCATGCAGTATGATGACAAGTTGTAATTAGGCTTCCCTTGAAGACATGGTGCACATACGATACTCGAGAGGCAGTCTTTCCATTCTGTCTATCGCTTCCATTTTTTCCTCTCCCCCACTTTGTTATTTCGAAGAATCTCATACTGTAGATCATTAACCCACTGCTGCATTGACACACCCCCAACCCCCACATTCCCCCTCCTTTTCCTCTGCCACTGCCTCTCTTCTTCTGTTCTCTCTCTTCTTGTAATGTTGTATGTCCTTTACCCAAATTACTTTGTTTCACTCCCTGCTTTTGGTCTATATGTATGCATCCCCACTCGCCTCCTTCAGTTTGTACATCTATAATTCTGTCTATAACTGTCCTTTTGCCTGCGCTGATTTTCCTCAACCGCTCCTTTCCTACAACATGTACATACCTCTCTCTTTCTATATACATACATGATGCCGTATATATCCATTTACCCACAATGCTTTCTATTTCTGTGTTCCTCCTCCTTTGCTGGTTGGAAGGGGGTTTGAGGCGGACTGTCACAACTCATTTATCACATTAAATATCAGCCCTCTAGCACTTTCTCTCTCCCTCTTTCTCATCCCCACATTCACCCTTCTCTCTCTTCGCTTACTTTTCCCCTCACTCCTTTTTCTTCACCTCCTACCATTTCCATCTCTCCTTCTCACTTGTCCACTCCACTTTTTTCTCACTTGTTTTACCCTTCTGTTTCCCTTACACTCTCTTTCTCTCTCATTCCCTCACACTTCTCTCTTTGAGCCCTCCAGCGCTTTTCCAAAGGTTCCCATCTCTCTCACTTTTTTTAACAACTGCCATATGCCTCTGCACCCCACCTCCCGCCTCCCCATCATGACCCTCAGTGCCCATCTCCCACATTCCCCATCCCTCTCATAAACACAGACATGCACTCTCTCCCTATCATGTCATATTTGGTGTGATCTGCAGAAGTACAATATGCCTGATAATACAAAAGAACCCAGTCATGCAAAAAGATTTCCGTACCAATCACAACAATGGCTCCTGACAGTGCAGCACATTAATATTCTGAAGATAAAGGAGGTGTGCGAGGATACACGGTGAAAAGGGAATCGGATGCAGATGGAGCTTTGCAGCATGCATACCGAAAATAATTCAGTGTGCTACCCCCAAAAACCATATATTCTAGTCCTTAATTTGCTCTCTGAGGAATACCCGAAAGAACCAGATCAATAAATTAAGATAAAGAAGATGACATAGCAAAAATGTGTGGCCACGAGAAGCTGGCATTAAAACGTTCTTGGTTAAAAGCTTTTAACTAAGAACACTGAAAACTCATCCCTCATTAGTGAGCAAGCACATCAGTTCAAAGCCACATGATTCTCCTAAAGGGTGCTCAATACAAGCTTGACTGAGGGTGTTGAAGTAAATAAGGAACTTCCAATTCCAAGCCTAGTTGGAAGGAAACTTCTGTTAGATACTCCCATGCACCCAATCCCAGATTAACATTCCTTTTAGCTCTGTTTGTTTTCTGCTAATTCTGAAATTTAGTATTGCAATTGCACATGTCTTAGCACTAACAAGCAGGTATCTATGTCTTTACATTGCAGCCATCAAGGCCCCAGACGAAGACTGCAAAAGTCAGACGGTGACGTCACAGTGGCCAGGTCCATCTCTTATAGACAGTGTATTGCTGAAACACACAAAAATGCCACATTAAGTTAATAACTCTCTGTGGGATTATCATTATGAACAACCCCTTTCATTTCCATTGGAAATAAAGAAATTGATTGTAGCACGATTGTCGGTGTGGGATGCTCCCTTTGAATGAGATAAATCAAAGGAGTGGCTGGAATCTGTTTCTCACAAGCCATTTCTACTGAAATGTTACAGTATGTAAAGGTCCATTGTGCTTTAAGTTGTTAATGTAAATAAGGCATTAATGCAGAGGTGATTAAGGGAGAAAGGGCATAATTATCATGGGATATTATGGAAAAAAGATAACTGTAGGTGGTAGATTTTCGATGGTAGATTTGTTCTTTAATTTCCTGCATGCACCCATTTTAAATGAAAGTTGCCGTTTTCTAAAGCTAATTACTGGGATGTGACGTGTGGATTTATAGCATCTTAAAAAGCACGACAAGCCTTTCTCAGTTATACACGGTGTAAAGAGAGTTTATCTGGGTTTAAACTACCCCGCAACCTCGACAGTAGCCTGAGGGCAAGTAAATCCTTTCTTCCACCATCTCTGCTGTGCTAGCTGAAGGTATTCCCTCAGTAAACCAAAAACATAATCCAAAGTGAATACTCCTGAGTGGAGGCTACACAATCTGCAGAGAAAACACCCATGCAAAGGCTGAGGACTGAAAACACTGACTCATTTAAACATGTGCTTGTCGCCTTCTGATTTCCATATTACACAGTTAACACTTGTCAACATGAGTGTATGTGCTTGTGTCTGTGTGTTTAAAGAAGGAAATCTACAAGCGGAGAGTACTCAGAGTGAAGGAAAGCTAGGAAGGAGAGTGTATGCAAGGGAGCTTGTATTCTCTCATTATGTGGGTTATGCTGCAGTGACAAATTTAGAGTGTGTCCTGATTTCCTTGAGTCACCGATCCCCAAGACACCACCGGGAGACTCCGAGCACCCTGTCCACACACAGACTACGGTCACAAAGGGATCATGCGACCACATGCTCATGTCACACACACACGCACACACACAAACAGGCGGCAAAGATGACCTAACCTTCGCCGCATGGCTAACCATTTCCTGTCAACACACACATAAACACAACCACTCTAAACCCCAAACATATAATTGACACACAGAGTCGGTTTCCTGAACATGGATCACACCACAGCTTGGCGTAAACCATCAAGCCAGCGGCGCATCTTCATCTCCACTGGGAATGGGTTTCAGCTTGGTCTAGGATTAAATACAGACCTAGTCAAAGTTTGGTAAGGGATTAGGATTAATCTGGGGCTGAGGACAACAGCTCCTTGCAGACACTGAGACACCAACCTCTGCTTGTCAAAGCACAGACAAAGCCAAAGGCGAGCACACGCTGCCTCGCCGGGTGACTCACCAAAAGCATGGCCACAAGCCGCCATAGTGTAAATTACCACAGCAGTTTAGCCTGAGAGCACCTCTCGCACCATGCAGTGGTGTTTTAATAGCAAGGTAATGAACCGCCAATTTGAAAATCACTAAAAAGGGTTTATGCGTGCAAAGATGTTTAGGGCTATTTTTAGCAAGTGTGCTGCTTATACGTACTCCCTCTTAAATTGCCACACGCTCTGCTGTTAGGTGGCGACTGTCAAAACTTGTTTTCACCTTTTAAATACGTTTGCCTCACCTCAGTGGGACATGAGACAAAGCTGGATGTGATGCCACGGAATACATAGTTCCTGCAAAAGCTTCACTGGTGGCATTCAGTCTCATCGAATTAGATGCTATTAAATAAAATGCCATTTGTATGGATTGTTATGCATCGATCTAATTATCTTTGTGTCTGGCCCCCTCCCCGTAACCCTCCAACAAAGTCCCCCTGCCTTCCTCTCCCTCGCTCCTTTCCAGCCAATCCCCGCCTCGGCTGGATCACGGACTTGCATCACCATAGCAACAGCTGACGTGTAAAGTAACTGCCCAAAAAAAAAGTTTTCTGTACAACCGCGTCTGTGAGCGTACCCGCGTATGTGCATCTGTGTGTCTGATGAAACCCTCCCTTGTGCTTGGTACACCCATTTTCCTGAAAAAACATTTTTCAATGACCTCATCCTCCCTCCACCTATTCAATTAATAGCCAGACGGCTACACTGGTCTCTCATTATTTCTCTCTTTCGGCTCTCACTCCCTCTCTCTTCACTGTTAATCAATCCCCTCCAAATTGATTCTGTTATCTCTCTAATTCCATATCGCCGCTGTGTGTGACCGATGTGTTGGTGTTATGGAAGGGGCTGCTGAAAATGAGATGCAGGAACAGGAGAACAAAGAGACGGCGAGGTCCACAGACACCGAGCTGTGAAGTGTGATGGAGGATGACATCATTGTTTCAGGACAAAGTTGCAGCCATAGGAGTCACACTGACTCACCCTCACACTATTTGCTGTAAATGACATACATGTAGCTGTTGGTCTGTCAGTCTATACATGCTCTGTGTGTTCATATTTAAGGCCCAAACCTACTAAACACAGAAGCTGTTGGTTCTTTGTTCCTGAAAAGCTGGCTTGGAGATATATGACGATTTAATGCTATACAGCACTATGCATTACAAATGTATACATACACAAACTATGTACCCTATATACATTTTTGTATATACTTTATACCTGATGAATAGCAACAATTACTAATTAAATTAAATAAATATACTTATTATATTTTCTTTTAATTTTCTCTCTGTTAAGTCAAATAGATGTCTGAAAATGGTGACATCAGAATCCCATCCCCAAGCCTATGGTGGCATCTTTGAAATTACTTGTTTGTTTGGTTTTTTTCAATCAGCAACAGGGAAGCACCTGTCGTGTATTTTTGGACCAACACCAATGTTTGCAATGCCAGTGTTTGTTTGTTTTGTTTTTTTTTTGTTATTACCTACCCCACCCATCCCCACCTCATCTCGTGCCACTGAAATATAATAACTGTTTTTAAGCCCTCCCTGTGGCAGACTGGCAACCTGTACAGGGTGTACAGGGTGTACCCTGCCTCTCACCCTATGACCGCTGGAATAGGCTCCAGCCTCCCCGTGACCCTGAATTGGATAAGTGGAAGAAGATGGATGTTTTATAAGTCTTTGTTTTTTTGGATTCTTCATCAACCCTTTTTCAAAGGTTTTGCCAACACAAAATGCATGTGACGCAGCAGATAAACATCTCGTAGTCTAAAGCACTTTGAGTCATCAGTAAGACAACAATATTGCTATATAAATGCTGGTCTATTCCTTCTCTACATTTCCAGTGAAGGGGTGTGTACACCAAAGCATTTTTTTTGCGAGCTTCAGCTCTTCTGAATGCCCAACTAGCAAGTAGTAGATCCATGGTGAACCAAACATTGTTTCTCATATGAATCTTTGATACTTGCATGGATACTCAGAGAGCAGTTGTATTAACATTTCCTTCAATGTTATTCAGCTCTGTCACAAATAGTACGCAACATTTGGTTGGTATAGAATTTGTCCCGCCCCTCTTCCACTGTGATTGGACAGCTGGGAAACAAGTGAGTGACAAGCCAAGTGTTTTATCCAAAAGTGAATATTTTTCCATGATCCGACAAAAGATATTCAGCTCACAGTAGCTGAGTGCAAAAAGAGGCTCTGATTTTTTTCTACTAATGGTAACAGTATACTAGAGGTCTGCTTTCATGAAAACTCAACCTCGAGTGGAGCACAGGAAATTGCTGATTAGCACCATAAACTGAGGCCTCAGTTCTTTTTTGTTGAGCTGAGCTAGATACCCTGACATCATCAATATGACCGGCGTATGCAGTGCTGTGGAGACCTGTGGCTGTATGGCGGATGTTAAGTACCATGGAACAGAACACCAGTTGCACAGGCACCAGTGTGGCATTTCACACACACACACACACACCTATCTGCAGTCACCTGTTGTGGGACTAATATTGTAAGATTTGTTAATTTGACAAAATCAGATTCAGTCTACCATCAATCCAAACCCTGATGGTTAAGCAGCTGAAAGCCCTCATTGTTCCATTTTTGCCTGACAAAGGTCAAGTCAAAGTTTATTACTATAGCACATTTTTAACAACCTCTGTTGACCAAAGTGCTGTACAGGCATTTTAGGGTTGTTTAAAAAAAATTTAAAACAACCCTTCCCTTCCACTATCAAAAGTACAGTCAATTCATATAAATTAATTGAAAAATTAATTTGATGAAACCTTTTTAGCACTAACTCAAGTGTCTGGCTGTGGGAACTCTACCACCTGTGCCTGCCTTCTTTCAACAACATGGCTGCCTGGCTGGATGGCCATAATAACTGATCACCATGGTGACGGCGCTATAGGAACAAGCAAGTCACATAGATGGAGAGAGAGGCAACGAGTGAAAGGAGGCGACCCGCTGCGCCTGCTGACACCATGTCAGTCAAACACAAAGGTGGGGACGGAGCAAGGGGAAGATTAGGGCAGAGGGGAGAAAAAACAGAAAAACTCAGGGACTCCTTCCTTTGTTTGCCGCATTGTCTGCCTGCTCACTCCTTTCCTCTGTCATCTTACCTAGCTGTCCTCCCCCTTACGTGCAGTTAGCGACCCCTCTCTTTCTTCCTCTCTTTTGTGGTCATGCCCCTTGCTCATTCCCTATTCACTTCCTTTTGTCTGGCAGGCATCTTACTTAGAAATTATTACTCCTTCTCCCCTCCACCTTACACCTTGTTCCCTTATTGGTTTGCCTTTCTATCCTCACACACATCTCTTTCTTCTTCTGGAAGCAGGTTTATTTGGAAATAGCGGCGGGGGGGGGGTTATTCCTCAAGCTTTGTTTGCCCATTTTGCTACAACTGTGTGCACGTGCTCCTGTGAAGGTGTGCACAGTGATTTTCTTTGAATGTTTGCGCAGGCAAAGTGTGTGCCACCCTTCCATTCTCCAGGGCTCCTCTCATACATTTCACATCTGAAGAGCTTTATTTGTACCAAACCTCTGTTACAGACATTGTTACCATGGCTACAGCCCAGTGAGGACCACTGACACAATGATAGACACAGTGGCCATGGCAACCCCATGATCACTGGTGGGCAATATGATAATTCACGGATGAGGCTTCTGACACATTACGGCCACATGAATATGCTCAATCGCTGGAAAGCCGGCCTGTCGCTGGTAATCCACAAGCCTTTGTGCGACCAGCATGCCGAGCGACTGACAAAAGATACTCTGCTGTAACCAAGGGTGAGCAGAACTAACAATAGCTGTCCTCTGGATAAGCTGGAACAAGAGGATACATACATATCAAGCTGCTACTCTGCAGAAATGCACTGTGCAGCTTGCAGCACATGGGTCGCCACTGAATTCAACTGGCACAATCAATATCATAATGAACTTATGATTCTCAGCAGTATATCCCCATTGACTATAGTTAACAACCCCATTCCTAAAGCCACACTGCCTCCAAAAACCTTCATGATTGAGCAAGCAAGCTTTCAGCGGGTCCCTCAATCCACCGCATGTTACACTATGGTGCAGAGACAGAATCCAGCAGCACTATTTTACAAGCAGCATCCCATCGATAACTCACCCCTTCCAAGGTCTGCTTTAATTCAATCCAGAGCAATCTAATTTTATTGGTATGTACTGTAGCCTCTTGCAATGTCATCTGTCAGTAAAACCATCTCATAAAAGCTGGGGGCCTTGACCTGCTAGAGTGTAGTAATATTCACCCCCACCCCCCACACACACACACACACACCAATATCACCTCCAGTGCTTAGTGTCTTTTTGATGAGAAAGCTTCTTTGTTAATAGCACATAACAAAAAAGACTAGAAAGCATGGAATGAGGATAATACGAAATACAGACAAAAATACTTTTGCAATAACAAACATCTGATTTTTTTTAAGTGATTGATCGATATTGTAGCTTAAATTGAAAAACAAAAAAACTCTTGCCCCCACCCAAAAAAAAATGAGGGCCAGCTCAGCCGATAGCAATATGTTCATCCAAATTCTTGTCTAAATATGTGTGAAGCACAGCTGCAATTTACACGTTGATTACTCACCTAGTCAGATTTTCAAAATGACAAGCACTAAATCCGTAAAATAAAGTGTCAAATATAATGCAAAAGCATCCAAGGAAAAAAATTAAACAAGCCAGCAATGGACTTTGTCAACAGGTATATTCCCCTAGCCGTAATCCACTTGTATTTTTGGTTTCAGAATGTTTTTTAATGTTAAGGACTCAGCTCCTCATTTCAATCAGAGAAAATGATTTAATGACACAGTGCCATTTTATACAGCGTTTCACCTTTTTGGCCAGAGTTTGGGAAAGACACTTTCCGGTTTTATCATGTTATCAGTTGTGGAAGAACTTGACTGGTCTGCACAGAACCCTTCACTCAGCTGAACCCACCACCTTTGGGATAACCTGGAAGATTGCCTAACGTCAGTGCCCAACCTTGGGATCAAATCGCTAAAAGTCTTGTGGAAAGATTTCCCTAAAGGATGGGAGTTATACCATGTTGTTGCTCAAGGTCCACATACTTTTGGCTGTACTGTGTATCTTCCCATCAACTTGTGATGACTTGCCAAAATGTAAATTAGGTTAATCTGCTTCTAAGAACGTGGGTACACTGGGTTATGGTAAATTTAGTCTTCAGGGTATAGCATTAAGTTGACAGTTGCAGTCTGACAAAATAATGCATGTGCAGAACATTGTTTTAAGGACTGGACTCCAAAGCCATTGATGATTATTATAACTAATAGAAGGCCCGCTCATTATTTGCAGTCCGCAACAATTTAGCCTGCGGGCTGTTATATTCCATGACAAGAGGACAGCGAGCGTCGCGGTGTTGTGGTAACCGATTTAGTTAGACGGCTGACCCTAATGCTGTTATCATAAAGGAAAGATGGATGGAACAAGTCAAATCTCTCTGTCTCTCTCTCTCTCTCTCACTCAGCCCCTGTCCCTGCTGAGGAGCAGAAACTGGGAGAGCAGAGAAATGAAGTGACATCATCAGCGTCAGCCACATTCCTGCAGAGGGAGGGGGCGAGGAGGAGGAGGGGGAAAGAGGGAAGAAGAGGAGGAGGCGAATGTCCCAAAACTTTTGAGGTTACAGGGCCCACCTCCAACACCCCCCACCCCCCAACACCCAAAAACACAGACATACTAACACACTCTCTCTTGCTCTATATGTGTGCCTGTGTGTGCACATGTTTTCTAGCATACATTGCTATGTGTGATAAAGTACATGGGCTCCTCTTCCTCATCATGTGCTCCGTGTTTTAATTCATGTGCTTCTCCTCCTGTCCCCTCCCCCACTGCCTCCCCCGACTTATACACTCTTCCCCACCGCTGCCCCCCCACCCCCCCGTCTCTTTCTCTCTCCACCGACCAGAGGAATGCAAGAACCACATCTGGAACTTATTAGAGAGCAAGAGAGAGAAAGGGGTAGATGGAAAGAGAAGAAGTAATGGTGGTGGTGGAGGTGGGGAGGGGAGAGGAGAGGAGGGGAGGGGAGTCAAACAGAAAAAAAAGAAGTCCAGGAGGGGACAGATTAAGAGAAAGAATGAACTTTGGTAAGCAGAAAAGGGATCATGCTGGGATAGAAAGTCAAAGAAGAGCAAAAAGAAAGTTAACAGCGACACCAACTAATGGCAATTAACCTCAGCAGCGACAGAGCAGGGGAAGCGCTCGGCTGGCACCTCAGATGTGTGTTCAATCACTCGTGATTCCAGCGCAAATGTAGCCTTTGAACCAGATTCGACCATATTCTGTGTGAATGAGCAGCGTCACTGTCCCCACTGAGGGAGCAGTCAAGCCTGAGTAATAGTCCCTTTCTCTATGCCGCTGGCCTCCCAACCACTCCTCCTCCTTCGTCCTCGTCCCTCTCTCCTCACTCCTGGCTCGCTTTTCTTTTTATCCACCACAACCTCGTCCCACACTACAATACTGCCCCACCACCCACCCACCTCTATAACAAACAAAAAAAAAGTGTAATCACTCTTGATCCTGCTTCGCCCACCTGCCCACAGGACGACCCCCTCTTTGTCCCCCTTCTTGTCTTCCACAAGCTTTTTTGTTTCTTTTTTTGTAACCCCTCCATCACTCCAAATTGTTTCTCCCTACAGAATGTGGCTGTGCAGTTTTAGAAAATAACAAGGCCAATAGACTCAGTCAGATGTGATAAAGTGTTCCTCTCTTGCTTGGGGGACTCTGCATAAAGAAACATTTTTAAGGGGAAGTTTTTTTTTTTCCTTTTTTCTTTTTATAACTTGTATGCCGCCGGCCTGTCAAACACAATCAGATTATGAGGCCTTTAAATCCTGGGGCTTCACTTGAAGAACATGTACGTGTATAGTTGCTGAGGATGCTCACAGGAAACGTGCCCACTTTTGACTGAATTCATCTCGAACCACAAGTTTGACAGCGAATTATCCAACTAAATACTTCTGTGAGGTTTTTACTGGATCACCCGAGAGCAGGCGAGCGTGTTTCTTCTCCCAAGCACCACTTGAAAAAACATAATAGGACACTCGTGTCCAGAGGAATGCCCTTAAACAAACATATCAACTGAGAGAAGCAATCAACATGTCACACATTGACAAACACCCGCAGGGACAAAGATGCCAAGAATTTCTTGATTGAATGGAACCCAATGGGGGAACAACAGGCATACATGTACATTATATTACAGCTGGTTCAGTGATTGCTTTCAGTGGCTAATGTCAATTAGAGATGCTTTTTTGGTAAATAGGCTTCATTGGAATCGCATAAAAACCATGACCTCAATTCGCATATTAACGGTAGGATGCAGCAGAGCTATAGCGCTGCTCACTGGGATCAAAATTAAAAACAGACTTCTGCCTCGCTACATACAGTCTGTCACTCCGGATCTACACTCTGAGCCAGAAGGGGTTCAGTATAGGACTGCAAAAATGGTTTGTTAGCCTGGCAGTGAGTTCTCAAAAAGCATCATACTGCTATAAATAGTTGTGTAAGTGGTAATCCACTTGGAGGACAAGTTTCTGTAGGTGGCACTTCTATTCTTCATCAGTTGCTAGTACTGCTTTTTTTTAAATCTCTCATAGCCATTATCTGAGCAGAAACAAATTCACACCTGAATCAGAGATAGAAAATCTATGAATTTATTCAGAAGGAAATGCCTATTACTGGCAAGAATGTATGTAATACTGTAAATCAGCAGTTTTAACAGAGTGTTTTAGTACCACGCTGGATTCTTTATGAGCCTTTCCTAATTCTTCATTTTTATTTGAGCTATTACAGCCCACTTTGAGTCATTAACATATAGTAGTTGAACTGCGGCTTCTCTGATCAAACAACCCCTGAGGAACCCTTCTTTCTCTTGGTGTAAAACCCCTCTGAATGTGTCTGACTCTTCCAACATGCGAATATTTTCTTAGCTGACGACAACGCAGGAATCCGTCTGAGGTCTATGATTCACAGCCCGACTGTGTGATTCAGGGCTGAAGAGTACAGTACGGGTAGCAGATGCAGCAGCAGCAGCAGCTCATGGCCTGGATGTGCACAAAAGGACAGAGGCTGACAAATGGTACACCTGCACTGGAGCCTTTGTCCGAGTCAGCATTTCAGGCCCAGGGTCTGGCTATAGGTGCAGTGCCGCAAGTCCAGCCTCGGGGCTTGAACGCTCATTAGTAAGTTAAAGGAGTGAGTTTGCAATGATTGATTATGCAGCAACATTTAACAGCAGCATTAATGGCAGTGCTTGCTTAGGACTTATTACTAGACTGGTATGTGGATACAAGGCTGGGATACTGAATCAATCACTCCTGCTGCTAGTACAGACAAACTGATGTGGGCCTTGTTTGCATTGACTTTAAATACCTTAGAACATTCTGATATATTCCAAAGCTTTAATTAGCTGCTCCACTAATAACCATCCAGTCATTAACACTAGTAGGCAATTATATGTGTGCAAATTGCAGGCTATGAAATACTGTTTTACTAGTCTAATGAAAAGATAAGAGTCTAGGATCAAAGGCAAAAAAAATCCTCCCAAACCAAACCAAAAGCAAGTGTTATCTCTTTTGAGGTGATATCAATTCCAGCTCTTTCTGGATTATGTCAACTCTTCTTCTGTTTTTGTAGCCCAATGCAAAAAAAATCTCAAGGCAAAATTTGAGACCTTAGAAAGACAGCCTCATGTACGCCCGTACTAATCACGTCTCAGGGAAAGCCTTTAGAGAGCAGATATCGCTGTGTTTGAGAGAGCAACATGGAGTAATAATGGATTATACAGTTGTAACAGACAATGGGATGCAGGGCTTCACACATGTAAAAAAGGCTGTGAGCAAGTGTGTCTCATGCACATTCAGTCATGTGGACTAAATGGTTCATGAGGGGACAAATGGGAACGACATGTGACAGTAGCAAGGGGTCAGGATGGAGAGGAGGGGGATCGGTTGTGGTGTTGCAACGGTTAGCAAAATATGTCAATGAAGCGGAACCTGCTCCTTACTACATGAAGATCCTTGCATGCTTATGTGAACCCTCAAAAACACTCACTGGGTGGATGCTGAGCAGAAGCATAAAAAAACAAGTGTGATACAAAGCCTGGCAGACATGGTGACATCATCCTTTTCTATACCTTCCCTTCCTCCAAACACGCCCCCTACCTATGATGAAGTGGTCGCCTGACCAGCAGCCAGCAATGCATACTCCTGGTTATCCGAGATAGACAATGAAGTGTGTGTGTGTGTGGGGGGGTGCTGTGGCTATGTGATCACAAAGACACACAGATATGCCTCAATCAAACAGGTAGCTTAGAGAAATTATCCTCTCCTCATCCTCCTTCAGCCTCCTGTTTCCTAGCAACTCGGCTACAGCTGTGATTATCATAAGCCAATAGCCTACCTGGCACCCCACAGGTACTGGGAGGTGGGGGAGTGGGGAGGTGGGGGGCGTCGGTGGCAGATGCAGAGCTGCTGCTGCTGCTTAAATGCACAAAGGATGCCAAAGTAGAGGTGAAAATAGATCAGGCGCACAGGTAGAGCAGGAGAGAGGTGTGTAAGAGAGAGATGGGGAGAGAAGGCTGCCTTTCACTACATAGGATCACTACGGGAGATGGTAGCAGAGCTCTCATTGACGGTCAAGCCATTCAGAGGCGATACCAGCGTGGAAGTGCTGCTGGCATGTAGAGCAGCGCTGGTCAATCACTGTCATTCCCGTCACGTCCTCAGCGCCTCACCACAACCCGTCTGAATAACGGCGCTGGGAGTTTGTCATACGCAAAAGGTCATTTAGGCCGGTGAGCGCGCGGCACCGGTCACGTTCAAGTTAGACGCACGCACGTACACAATCGACCGTCTGTGTTCGCACGCCAGGCGCGCGCGACAATAATCCTAAAAAAGAAAAAAAAGAAAAAAAAAGTGGCGATCCTCTGCTGCGGTGCGGACACGCAGTCACACGCGCGCGTGTTCCGCGTGCTCATACGCAGCTACACGCGCACGCACACAAGGTGATCTATTGCTGCGGTTCATCTAGGAATTAAATAATTTCATACCCCTCTCTTATTTTCTACACACACGTGCAATGAAAACTAACGAGAGGCTCAGTGTGTTTTAAGCCTCCGTTTATGTACGCAATATATTAGTTATTCAACCTTCAAAAGAGAGTAAATGCAGTCTTACCAGTTTGAAAACTCAGCACCAAACTCAGGAGCAGCAGCCTCTGCATGGTTCAGCCGACCAATAAGTCCGTTATTGGCTCAAACCTCCGTGCGGACAGCATCAAAAAGCGGGAGTTTACAGACTTTAACGATAATTATACAAGGAACAATAATCCTCTGGCGTTGTCCCTCCTCGTCTGCCCCCTTACTAGGCTTGGACTAGCTTGGGTTTTACAACATTTCACTGCTTTTTTTTCTTTACCTCTCTCCTCCGCTCTTCAGCGACAGTCCGTTTTCTACTACACTCCGGGGGCGTTAAGCGAGCGGCGATAGCATGTTAAACTTCCGGTACGAACCTTCAAGAATAAAACAAAACTCGAAGAGGCCGGTTTTAAGTAGGGAACTTGCTTCCTAAACATTTGATTCAAAAGCATTATAGGAATGGTCAGAAAATCCAGCTGTCCTCGTTGAAACATTAGGTTTTCTGTAAGTTTACTTTTAAAAATTTGTATTACTTTTACTTAGGAAATTCTGACTAAATTTGAAAGCTCATTTCAAACATCAGACTGGTAAAAACATTTTTAAAAATTCAAATGTGCTCCTCTTAACGCTTTCTGAAAAAAAAAGCTAAAATAAAATACAATAAAAATAAAAGTTTACTCAGCGTGACCACGCGCTATTTCCGGTGTTGTCGTAACCGTAATCTGTCCGACTTGACGTCATATTCTCATTAGCGGCACATTCCTCTCTCTATCACGTCAGCATCGCTACGGTACTGCCCCCTTTTCCCTCTCCCTCTGGATCTTTAACAGGCCAACACCGTTAAAAAATAAATAAATAAACCAGCTTAGAGAGGCATAATCATTCTGACACATTTGCTGTAGCCGGAACTGCTTGTTTTCTGCTGCTTACTGTGTGGCATTAGGTAATGACATGAGGTGTAACTCTAAAATTATGAACATCTACACATAGAGGTCAATCTGAGGTCAGCTATTTGAACAGACATTTATTATCACACTAGTCTGAATACAGACGGCTTAGATTAATAAACTGATGTTATAGCCAAATTCCATAACACTGAAGTCTGCAGGCTGTATCCTGGATCGTGCATTACGGTCTTTGCTATGAGCAAGACAAAAGCACTCTGCAGCTAAAATAAATGAGGAGATACTAAAAGTGCGGGGTTATAGCAAGAGGATATTACATATTATAGCATCAGAAATCTTCACAAACATCATTACTCGCTGGAATAATACACTCTGTGCAATGATGTCACTGTGATGACTAAACAGACCGTGTCCTTATTCCTGTCACATCATGTAGGCGACAGATTTTGGTGACGGATTCCCGTGACAGGCCTACTGTAGCTGTCACAGCTCAGTAGGTCTCCACAGTGAGCTGGTTCCTCCCGACTCTCTAGAAGCGGCGGGGCTTTACGCTGATGCTGATGCAGGAGCGCCCCCTTGCGTTCTCGACCCAGAGCGACCCTGCACGATCTCTGAGCTCAACCAGCAGAAGTGTCCCAAAAATATCTGCGCGTTCAGGCACACGCCGAAACATTTCACCCGGACCGTCAGCGGTGGGGTGGAATAATGATAAAAGATGTGAATCACTGGAAACCGAGATACTCAGCTTTTTGTTATAATAATAAAAAAAATGCACCTACATTCTGACTGTGAAAAAAACCTTTGAGGTGCTATAAATACACTGCACAGGCTACAGTCGAAAGTCTAAATGTTTTAACTTATTTATTTATGATCGTGGTTGCTTCTTTTCTCAAGCTTCATCGCAATACTAGATCTCCGATTGTTATTTTGGAGATGGGTGACTGAAAATTGATCAAACTATCACTGAAGTTTTTGAACACAAAAATGTGCTAAAAATTGATGTTCAAAATCCAAGGATGTATAGCGTATATAATTGTTTTGTATTGGTTTAAATCTTCCTGAAAAAGAGAAATAAACCAGTTATTCAACCTGATACCAGCAGTATAAAAGGCACCGGAATTTGAAAGCGGAGATAAGTAAAGTAACGTGCAGCCCTAAGATAAGGGAGAATATAAAAAAATCCTAGTATAATGTCAATATAGAATACACATTTGAACATTCCTGCATTAAATCTGTAAACGAGGTTATATTTGTGTTGTGTTCTGATGTGCTCCTTCACATCAGCCTTCTGAGCTCGCAGTTACGGTTGGCTCTAACAGGACGATAATCTGCAATCAAAACATCATCTGCAACTCCTATTGTTAAAAAAATAACCGCAATTCTGCCGTGTGGCACACAGAGTGACTCATCTCTGCCGGGACTCGAACCCGGAGCCTCTGGATTAGAAGTCCAGCGCGCTATTCCATTGCGCCACAGAGACTGCGCCAGGATTACCCACGCCTGGCAAGGTTTACATACTTCACATCCTCTCACACTGCCGTTCTGTATCCCTGCAGCATCAGGACCACTCTGAGCCGACATGTTGGCTGTGCCATCGCTGGCCACGAGGGGGCGCTGTTGCTGCGTCAGGCCGGCTGGTTTTCAAGCGGAAATGTGGTGCGGGCGTGTGAAAAATAAAAGCTACCTCCGCGACTCCAGATAACGATTCAACGTGAATTCGTAACCGGGGCTTTAATTTTGAAATTGCACCACCAGGACGCTGATTTTACTCAGGGTGTCTTAGCGCTGGTTAAAAAAAAAAACCCGATACAAAATGGTTCATGTGGGAGTAAAATAAGCAAATGTTATATTTATTAAGGTGAGTGTCGACAAGTTGGCAGATGTAATAACGAAAACGATTAAATGTTTTTCTTAAGCGCCACATAAATAAAACGTATGTTTTAGCGGACGGTGTTTAATAGGCTAAATAAAATACCTTTCTAATACTAAGCGGTTTGTGTGGGGTTTCATATTTATGTATTGCAAATTTTACGAACTGTCGTTTTTATTTCGCATCTTTCTATGTAATGATGGTGCAGATTCACTAAAGGGACTAACGTTACACCAAGATTGCATCAGAAACAAGTCGTGCACCACATTGTGACATCTCAATTCATCTCATGTCATCTACACTGTAGTTGTGAAATGTCAAGGACATGGATGCAGAAAAGACCCCGTTTTTTTGTTGTTGTTTTTTTTGTTTGTTTGTTTTTGCCCCGTACAGATAGCTGGGGAGCCGTTTGTCCTGCAAACACCACGCCAAACTAATGCAGCTGATGCAATTTCACAGGACAGAAGACCGCGAGTCCACAAGCACAGACATGTCCCTCAGCTTGAAATATAAGTGCTCATATTTAGATTTCAGTTCATTGCCCTTAGTTGGCTTTTTGGAGCGCCTTCACACTGCATCACGTGGGTACGTGTTTAGAAAGCTTGAAAGATTGCCCGAAAATGACCAGAAGCTGGCAATTTCACAGAAAGCTTAAGTAAGGTCATTTATAGAAAAGAAACTCGGATTTCTTCGAGAAAAGTCGCATATTTATCTATTTAAAGCACATTTCACAACTTCCTTCTTTTACTGAAGAAATACTCGTTCTTCTTAGGTTTCACTGTGCTTTTACTAGCAAGGGGACCTGAAACCTCTGACAACGTAATGAACGTACTTCCAGCAGCAGACACAGAGCTGCCTTTGTGCCCTTATGTCTCGGTTTTGATTTCTGTTCAATCAGTCACGATGATTAGCAGAATATGACCTGCGTTTACTCGGTTTGCTTAAGGATCTCTGGTGTTGCTTAAGTTTTGACACCATCACAATACCCGCAAATACAAGATTTGCAGAAGTGGATTTGAGAAACCGTTTGGTATGAAATTCAACATTGTGAAATTCAGACCACTGATTATGAGGTGCTGATAATACTCATACCAAGAAAAAAAAAGGGGCACCTGTTGATTATAGGATGTACTGTGAGAACTGATCAAGACAACAAGGCGAAACATGTTTTTCTCCAAACTACAAATGTAAAATTTCGGTTTCTTTAGACTTTTTTACTTTTCCATACACCCTGATTGCACCACAACACCATACTATGCACCTGTATCAGTCTTGCGCTGTAGTTCAGTCAGACAACTCACATTTCAATTCAATTCAATTCAATTCAATTTTATTTATATAGCGCCAAATCACAACAAACAGTCGCCTCAAGGCGCTTTGTATTGTGGGTAAAGACCCTACAATAACACAGAGAAAACCCAACAGTCAAAACGACCCCCTATGAGCAAGCACTTGGCGACGGTGGGAAGGAAAAACTCCCTTTTAACAGGAAGAAACCTCCAGCAGAACCAGGCTCAGGGAGGGGCAGTCATCTGCTGCGACCGGTTGGGGCTGAGTGAGAGAGACAGGACAAAAGACATGCTGTGGAAGAGAGCCAGAGATTAATAATAATGATTAAATACAGAGTGAAGTATAAACAAGTAAATAAAGGTGAATGAGAAGAAACAGTGCATTATGGGACCCCCCTCAGCAGCCTAGGCCTATAGCAGCATAACTAAGGGGTGGTTCAGGGTTGTCTGATCCAGCCCTAACTATAAGCTTGATCATAAAGGAAAGTTTTAAGCCTAATTTTGAAAATAGAGAGGGTGTCTGTCTCCCGAATCCAAGCTGGGAGCTGGTTCCACAGATGAGGGGCCTGAAAGCTGAAGGCTCTGCCTCCCATTCTACTTTTAAGTATCCTAGGAACCACAAGTAAGCCAGCAGTCTGAGAACGAAGTGCTCTATTGGGGTGATACGGTACTATGAGGTCTTTGAGATAAGATGGGGCCTGATTATTCAAGACCTTGTATGTTAGGAGAAGGATTTTAAATTCTATTCTGGATTTAACAGGGAGCCAATGAAGAGAAGCCAATATGGGAGAAATATGCTCTCTCTTTCTAGTCCCTGTCAGTACTCTAGCTGCAGCATTTTGGATCAGCTGAAGGCTTTTCAGGGAGTTTTTAGGACAGCCTGATAATAATGAATTACAGTAGTCCAGCCTAGAAGTAATAAATGCATGGATTAACTTTTCAGCGTCAATCTGAGAAAGGATGTTTCTAATTTTATAAATATTGCGCAGATGTAAAAAAGCCGTCCTACATATCTGTTTAATATGTGCATTGAAGGACATATCCTGGTCAAAAATGACTCCAAGATTTCTCACAGTGTTACTGGAGGCCAAAGTAATGCCATCCAGAGTAAGTATCTGGTTTGACACTGTGCTTCTAAGATTTGTGGAGCCGAGTACAAGAACTTCAGTTTTATCTGAATTTAGTAGCAGGAAATTAGAGGTCATCCAGGCCTTTATGTCTTTAAGACATTCCTGCAGTTTAACTAACTGATGTGTGTCATCTGGCTTCATGGATAGATAAAGCTGAGTATCATCTGCATAACAATGGAAATTGATGCAATGCTTTCTAATAATACTGCCTAAGGGAAGCATGTACAATGTAAATAAAATTGGACCTAGCACAGAACCCTGTGGGACTCCATAATTAACCTTAGTGTGTGAAGACGACTCCCCATTTACATGAACAAATTGGAGTCTATTTGATAAATATGATTCAAACCACTGCAGTGCAGTACCTTTAATACCTATGGCATGCTCTAATCTCTGTAATAAAATGTTATGATCAACAGTATCAAAAGCTGCACTGAGGTCCAACAGGACAAGCACAGAGATGAGTCCACTGTCAGAGGCTGTAAGAAGATCATTTGTAACCTTCACTAATGCTGTTTCTGTACTGTGATGAATTCTGAAACCTGACTGAAACTCTTCAAATAAACCGTTCCTCTGCAGATGATCAGTTAGCTGTTTTACAACTACTCTTTCAAGGATTTTGGAGAGAAAAGGAAGGTTGGAGATTGGCCTATAATTAGCTAAGACAGCTGGGTCAAGTGATGGCTTTTTAAGTAGCGGTTTAATTACTGCCACCTTGAAGGCCTGTGGTACATAGCCACCTAATAAAGACAGATTGATCATATTTAAGATTGAAGCGTCAATAATTGGAAAGACTTCTTTGAACAGTCTAGTAGGAATGGGATCTAATAAACATGTTGATGGTTTGGAGGAAGTGTTGATGGTTTGGAGGAAGGATCAGACCATGCAATGCTCAGCTACATCTCAGACTATACAGCCCCCAGTTATCATGTTAAAGGTTAAAGTTGATGACAGTAAAATTAGATAAAGTCTGGCTTGTTTGGAAGGATTTCCAGGAGAAAGCCTCTTCTCTCTAAAAAGAACATGGCAGTATGGCTCATGTTTGCAAAATGTCATCTGAACAAACCACAAGACTTCTGGAATAATGACCTTTAAACAGACCAGACCAATTTGGAGGTGTTTGGTCATAATGCACACTGCTACATTTGGCAAAAACTAAAGACAGTTCAATTAAATTGAGTTTTATTAAAATAGTTGCATTTCAATCACAGTTGCCTCAAGGTGCTTTAAATTGTGAGGTTGTGTTATTGTAAGACTATACAACAATTACAGAGAAAACCCAAGCACTTTGTGACAGTGGGAAGGAAAAACTCTCTTTTAACAAGAAAAAACCTCCAGCAGAACCAGGCACAGGGAGGGGTAGTCATCTGCTATTACTATTAAAGTAATGAAGTTGAGATGAAATGAAGGCATGGATAGCTCTCTCAAAGTCTCTGAAACAGGGGAATGGGTTCACTTTCACAAGTGGCTGAAGATGAAAGAATCTAGATTTAATGACAGTATTAATGTGTTTGTCAAAAGTTTACAAAGATTACTTTCAAAGATAACTCAAATTCCTGGCAATGGGTTTTTTATAAGTCTTTAAAGGGCCGAGATTGTAGAACTCAGGAGCACTGAAAACAATAACCTGTGTTTTCTGTTCATTTAAGTTAAGAAAATGTAAAGCCACCCATGTCTTACTGTAGCATCCTCCAAACAGTCCAGTAAGGCCTTCAGAGGACTCTATTTTTCAGTGGCAGGTAAATCTGTTAGTCATCTGCATAACAATGAAATGAGATGTCATGATTTTTTTTTTTTTTTTTTAAATTGAGTCCAAGGGGAGCATGTGAATAGAAAAAAGAACTGAGCCAAGAATGGACCCCTGGGGGACCCCATCACTGCCTGTTTGGAAGCTGTATGCCCCCCAAAACTTATTTTGGATAAATAAGATTTAAACCATTCTAGTGAGGTCCTTTTGATTCAGACAAAGTGCTTCAGCCTAGAGACAAGGATATCATGATCTGCTGTATCAAAGGGAGCACAGAGGCCTAATAGGACAAAATGGCAGAATCCCCCTGTGCAGTAATCATTAAGAGGTCATTTAAAACTTTTGAAATGCAGTTTCAGTGCTGTGATGTGCTTTCAATCCAGACTGAATACTTCAGTAATACCGTTCCGATCTAAAAATGTCTGGAGCTGAAGAAGAACAACTTTCACCAGGACTTTAGAAAGAAAATATACACCCTCTCTATTTGTAAGATTAGGCTTAAAACTTTCCTTTTTTATCAAGCTTATAGGGCTGGATCAGATGACCCTGAACCACCCCTTAGTTATGGTACTATAGGCCTAGGGCGCTGAGGGGTGTCCCATAATGCACTGTTTCTTTTCATTCACCTTTATTTACCTGTTTATACTCCACTCAGTATTTAATCATTAGTTATTAGATGACTGCCGCTCCCTGAGCCTGGTTCTGCTGGAGGTTTCTTCCTGTTAAAAGGGAGTTTTTCCTTCCCACCATCACCAAGTGCTTGCTCATAGGGGGTCGTTTTGTCTGTTGGGTTTTCTCTGTGTTATTGTAGGGTCTTTACCCACAATACAAAGCGCCTTGAGGCGACTGTCTGTTGTGATTTGGTGCTATATAAATAAAATTGAATTGAATTGAAAATATGGACGTTTGTTTCTGCCACTAAACAAAAGTAAATAAATAAATAAAAATCGACATCCAGAACTAAAAATTTTGAGTCAATAAGTCAAAATTTTGACAAAATAAGTCTAAATTTCAGCTTATGTGTCTCAAAATTTTGCGTTAATAATGCTGAATTTCCAGCTATTACTGCCAATCAGGAAGCTCCATGAAAGAGGTAATTTCCTTGTTACCTGGAAGCATTGGTGAGATAGCAGTGTATAGCAAACGTGAATAAATTGTCGTCATCATTTTGGTAATAGACAGCACACTCGTTTCCACAGTGTCAAACAGATCCTGTAGCAGGCAAGATGGAATAATATCCAGAGGACATGTTGTGGGTTTCAAATGGCTGACTACTTCATTCAGCAGTGAAAAAAGACAAAGGCTTCAAGTGGTCAGAAGCAAGAGATTGATGTGTGAGCAGATGGGTCAGTGACAGGAGGGATAATATGAAACCTGATATTAGCAATCCTATCAACAAAGAATTTCAGTTCTCACACACTGCTTTAGACACTACAGGAGGAGCAGCAGTGGGAGAATTAAGAAGAGAGTTAATAACACTAAATAAAATGAGGTCTGTGACAGCTGGTAGAGACAATCTCAGAGAAATACTTTGATTTGCTGCTCTCACGGCCTTCTGGCAATTTAACAAAGATTCTCTAAGTACATCAAAAGATCCCTGAAGTTGATCCTCTATTCCACTTTCGTTAAGCTTTTCCACACACCTGTCTGAGTTCTCTGGTGGCGCTATTCAACCAAGGCTGAATTTTAGGTTTTGGTGCTCCTAGTTTTCTCCTAGTTGTGAGAGGAGCGATTGAGTCAAGGATTTCTGTGCAGGTCGAATTAAACAAAGTAAGAGGCCAGTGTTTAAATGGACAAAAAGTAAGGCGTGATTACTGTTTTGATAAAAACAAGCAAAGCAGTCAGCAGTACCTGAGGAAACCATGCCAGATCAGTGTGCAGCCACATCAGATTTGACAGACTGACATGAAAGCGAAATGTCAGATATTGCAAGCAGAGAAATAGAAACAAAAATTAACATCACAGATTTCAGTGTCACAGAGAGGCAGGTCACTAGACAGCACAAGATCCAAAGTATGTCTGCATTCGTGTGTTGGGCCTTTAACTGACTAAAAAAGATTAAAAGAGTCCATAAGACCTAAAAAGTCATTAGTCAGCGGTATATTTAAGTAGCAAAGTTGAATATTAAAATCCTCTAGGATTAAAACACTGTCATATCTCGGCATAATTCCGGCCAAGAATTCAGAGAAGTCTTGGATAAATTCCTTGTACTTTGGTGGTTGGTCAGCAAGTATGGACATCACCAGAGTGGACAAGGTTATTTCTGGGTTTATGCTAACATAAATGCAGCTCAAAGCTGGAGTAAACATCAGCTGCTAGCTATGGTCTCCAGCACAGGTGGAACACAAAATTCCTGACATCCTGCGACCAGTCGGAACTGCTCTTCAACAATGGCTTGGATATTCTGGAGGAATTGCTGGTCATAAATCAGAAGAATAGAGACATTTTTGAAGAAAACAGATATAAACAGAGCAACCATAGCCCTTGAATAAAAACCAAAAAGCAATATTGCACATAAACTAATATTAAAATAATATAAAATAAACTATATAAAAAAAGACTACAAAACAATAGATACACAGGAAGAATAAATGTAGAAGTAAAATACAGAGTACTCCTTCCAACATGCAGCTGTGCCCACATTCTTCAAAACACAATCCCCTCATCCCTGTGCCTAAAAAAATCTGTTGTTAAACTCCTGAATGTCTGCAGTAACACCGATAGCCATGAACTGCTTTGAGAAACTTGTCAATTTCTCACATCAGAAAGCTCACCCCCTGACTTGGATAAGCATTGATATGCCAATTGTGCAAACCATTCCACTGGTTAAGTTCCATTAAGTTTGTTGGTGGTACCACAATCATTGACCTCCTTTCTAATGGGGATGAAAATCCCTACAGGCTGGAAGTGGACTACCTGACTGAGTGGTGTGGGGATAATGATCTGGTCCTTAATACCTCAAAAACAAAAGAGACAGTTATTGACTTCAGGAGATCTAAGGGCAAGAAACATCGCCCACTTCACCAACATGGTGAAATAGAGGATAACCTTAAGTACCTGGAAGTCACTTTTACTGCACAGCTGACATGGTCCACTAACATCTCCCCAGGTGGTCATGAAGCTTTCCCAGCTTTCTTTCTCAGAAAGCTAAACCTCCACAGAAACTGTTGCTGAACTTCTACAGGGGTATAACGTAATCCATCCTGACAAATGGCACAACAGTGTGGTCTACCAGCTGCGGAGGGAAAAGATCTGCACCAAGTGGTGAAGGCGACACAGTCTATTGTTGGGATTGAGCTCCCACATCTGGACTCCATCTATGCCATTGGGCAGAAGAAGATGGCAGACAGTATCTGGTAAACGGTTCAGAAAAATAAGAAAAAGAACTAACAGACTCAGGAACAGTTTTTATCCTAGAGTGGTGGTTTCCACCACCCTAACTTCCATCACACTACACATTGGACTGTAAACATGACATAGGAAAAATCAGACACTTCAATACAAACACATACGATAGGGCACTGCTGACATTTATTTATTACCCTGCCACTGGAGGGGAATAGGCTATTGTTTTTGGTGTTTGTTAACACAATTGGACCAAAACTACCAGTCTAACCGACTTTGGACAAAAGATGGCCAGCGACCCTCATTACATGTTTGCCATATTTGGGTCAAGGTCAAAGAAAAATCCAGAAAAACTGAAAAAATTTTGGCCTTCTGGACTCTATTGATGGAAAAATGCACCACATCAACCAATCAAAAAATTATATGGCCTTTGGGGGACCCGCCTGGTGGAATGGTCTCCGGAGATGCACCTCCTCAGTCTCGCACTCAAGCCTCACCCTGACAGCTGTGCAGCTCAGCAGCTGCATTCTCTCCGCCACTGCCAACGGAGATAAGGATGGGCGGGGTCTCCTGTTCGCTGGCAGTCTCTCCATTCTCCAGTTCCAGTTCCATTGCCACTTCCCATCCCAGGAAAAGGGGCTCTCTGTGGCAAAGGAGGGCTTATTCTTTGCCAGCTCCTGGTTTGACACCGGAGGAATCTTTTTTCTGGATTCCTGCTATACAACAGTCCCTGGCCACCCAGCACTTCCACATCATTACTGCCACAGCAGAGTAATCTCGGAGCACTCTCAATTTATGTTTAGTTATTGTAAATTGTATTTTTTTTCTTGCTGCTGTAACACAATAAGTTCCCTTGTGGGATCAATAATCTATCTATCTATCTATCCAGATCCCCTCTGCCACAGGCTAGTTACTTCAAAGACTGTATATCCAAAGACTGTGGCTGTTGCTAATGATTTGGCCAGTGAAGCGACTGTTAAGACAAAGATGGTATCTTCTATGACTGCTGTTAATGTAATTCAGCCTGCCCAGTCAAAGACTGTGTTTTCTGAGACTGCTGCTACACAAGAGACTGTGAGCTATGCTCCTGCAAGGCACCCAGCACTCACACCCGTTCTGTTTCCGCGGGTGGGCCCTGCCATGGAAAAGCCCACCTCTGCCCCCAAGGACAGGCTCACTCCTGCACCAGTTCTGCTTCTGCGGGTGCCGTCGGCTGAGGACTGGCCCGTCTCTGCACCTGTTCCTATTCTGCGGGTGGGGGCAACCACGCCCCAGCTTCCTCTTCAGAGGGCACAGCCTCTAGGGCAGGGGTGGGCAACTCCAGGCCTCGAGGGCCGGTGTCCTGCAGGTTTTAGATGTGTTTGTGATCCAACACACCTGGCTCTCGAGACCTGGGGTTGCCCACCCCTGCTCTAGCGTGTCTTCAGTCTTTAGTGCCAGCTGCAGCAGCTCCTCAGCCAGAGTCCATGTCAAGTGCAGTAACTCCTGTGTCTGCAGCTTCTTCAGCGGCACCTGCTCAAGCTAAGCCTGTGAATCCTGCCAAGTTACCCAAGGTGTTCTGTTGCGTTCGTCACCACCGGCCCCCTGCCATGCCACCTGACAGTCTTTGCCACCGGTACCAACTACCAGGCCTCTTCCGTCTTCGCCCCTGGTCCCACGGCCATCCTCCAGAGGTCCTCCGTCTTTGCCATTGGACCCAGCTCCCTTTCCTGCCTCGTTGCCATCGCTGGCCCAGCGGCTGGCCTCCAGAGTGTTTTAGCCGCTGCGGGCTGCCGGATTTGTTGTGCCCACCACCACTTCTTGATCAGTCATTTATTGGTCACTGACATGCATGACATTTGTGCTGCTAAGTTTACTTTTATCCTTACCTGTTTTTATTAATTCCATTTATTTATTGTTTTTACCTCACGTTATCTCATCTTATGTATAAGGACACTAAAGATCATTCATTCATTCAAACCGTATTTATTTCAGCCATCAGTAAATCATGTAATGGCCCAAAGTAAAGATATAGAACATTTACTTCATACAGTAACAGCTAACACGGGGGCACTTGGCCAGCTAGCTGCAATTTGCTACACCGCATGTATCTGACACTGACAGTCTTCACTGTTCTGAAGATGTTTTTACCTCAAGTTCTTTTTGCTGAATGGTGGAAGTGGAAATCTCAGGCTGATGAGTCTAAACCTGGGCACAGAACAAGAGTATGTTTTTATAATCACAGGAAGTGACCCTTTAACATTAAAAGGAAGCAGAAGGATGCACACAGCAGGGTTCACGCAAACACATCCTTAGATGATCCAAAGATTTTCACAGCATATTTTTCTCTCTTTGATCTCCTTTCCCTGTCACAATGGTACACACTCAACAAGGGCAATGCAGAGCAAGCAATTGGGTGTGGAAGGAGATAGTTTTCTGTAATTATTTCCCCAAGCTGTGGTCGACATGGAAAATATTACCCACATGAACAGAAGCAATCAGTTTCCTCCTCAAGGTGTCGGATACACTTATTACGTTGCACCGAGGACGATTTGAAATGCATAATCCTTCTCCCACGCGCTCGCTCTTCTGCGTTTATTTAATAGTTTCCTCCCAATAACTGCATGAATATCATTAAAAATGTCATAGAGATGGCTTGTAAAGGAATGCAGGAGTCCCACACCTACCTGGAGTCTGAGGTTTTTATTATGGAGCTTATTGACTAGTGGGCTGACACAATGATTGAATAAAAAGGGCAATGGAACGTGACAGAAATGCAAGGGCGGGAGCTCTTTCCTCTCCTGAACTTTGTTTTACTGCTTCATGCTCCCGCGGTGTGGGGTTGTGGAATAAAAAGTGAAACAGGTGTCTGCAGCTGTTGTTTGCCGTGCACAACATTGTGCATTTGGGGTCAATTGTGAGAAAGCTGGGCTCGTTAGCGCATGGCTGCCAGTATAAAGCTCTTAACGGGCCTGGGAACTCAGGGCTGCAAAGGTGCTTAAGATGCACACTGTAGCTGTTAAATGAGGGAACCACTGTGTATATGCACAAGTCTCTCCCGGCCTACAACAGCTTCTCTAGGTGGCTATTAAAAATGTGCTACTTGTCAGCTCTGTAAGTGCATGTCGAGCTGGTGTAATGTCTGCAAATGGGGATGCTAATGGGTAACAGTGAAAATAACTGCAGCTGACACCTGAGCTGTGGTTCATGGCATCTGTTTAGTTAGTTTTGTAGAATAGATCTGCACCGCCTCAGGGTTTTTGTATTTTTTAAATGTGGTAGGTGTAAATCTCAGTTTTACTGTATATTCAGGCAGCACATTATGGAGGGTTGAGGGGGTCCTTAGAGACTTGAGCTCACCTGGACGAAACAAAATTTTAAAGTCGAAGGGAGCAGCAGAGTTAGAGGTGCTCAAAAAATCAGCTAATTAACTGAAAATCAGTGTTTTAACACACTGGGTGTCCTTTAGTGTGATCAGGCTTACGTGAGTCCAAACCAGGCTCTTTTCATAACCCTGACCAGTTTTGGTACCTGAACATCATAAATAATCATCAACTGTAACATCGAGTAGCCATTACCGTAATTCATAGAAATGCATTGAATGGGGAATGTGTGCTTTATTATCCTAATATGTGGTGAATCTATTAAATGTAATTTATAATACTGTACTGAATCACTGCTCTCGCTTTATCCTTAAAGACTTCAGAACCAACCGAGTCTGAAGAACCTGAAGTTCCTCTAATGTCCACCTGAGGTTTCAAAAGTGAGCCATTCACTGATTACTTGTTCAAATACTGGTCTGGCTACAGAAATACTGAAATGGTGGCAAACAAAGTACAATGTTCAATGAGTAACGTCACACTGGCTATGTCCATCTTTTATATACAGTCTGCGGTCCATGTACTCTTCAAGAAGACTGCAAACTGAGCTTGAATATCTTCACCCTGGAGGGGCTTCTATAAAAGCTTTGTTTTAGGTTTGAAAGTGGACCAGAAGAAGAAACTTAACTCAAAATGTCTGGTCACATGTAAGTTTTTCCAATTTTTTTTTTTTGATTCTTTGCTCTTTTACCACATAGTAAAAATATTAGCGCAATAGAAAGGTAGGGCGGATGACGTCTGCCCCTGATATTTAAAAGGTGATTTAAAAACATAATAATTCTGATTCGTCATGCTGCTTTCTTGTCTTGTTTTCAGCTGCTTTTTGTTATGGTGTATGATTGTAGCATCAGATCAGCGATTCTCTGTGACTCAGCAGCCTCTCTCTTTTGTCTCACGCGCACACCTCCCACAGTGAGCTTTTCCACGCTGTGACACATTAATGAGCTTTTCAGTTCTCTGTGAAATGTTCCTTGCTTTTAACGATGAATGTCTCACCTCCAGGTCTGATCTGATCGTGCAGTTAGCTGCTGTTGTTATCAGGAATATGATCCCATCAGCTGTATGTCATTATTTTTGATATGCCCTCACCTCTGACCCCCAGGTGTGAGAAAAGAACCTCCCCCAGATACATACATAGTTTACTCGATCTTTTCATCACAGGGTTTTCTTGTAGTGATAAAAATGCGCAGAGACCTTTAAAAAAGGTAAGGCTGATTAGAGAGCTGTGGTCTCTCTGCTTGGCGTTTAGCAGGTACGTATATGAGGAGACAGTTTGTCTGCTTTATTGAGAATCCTGCTTTTCTGTGTTTGCTTCGTGCCCACGTGGACTTTACTGATAAGCGCAGGGGCAGTTCCTTAAGATTACATTCCACGCCACTTCTTTTTCCCCTTCTGGGGATTTTTTTTTTTGCTGGTTTCTGTTCCTCTCAGGTCGGTTTTCTCTGACCGACTCTCAGCTGGGTTTCATCACAAACATGAAATACTGCAAGGTGTGAGTAAAAAAATCTTACCTGAATTAAATCTGCCCTGATGTTTAGGATCGTCTTCTTGGGCAGGTCCAGGTAAATTTCAGATCGCTCTCTGGAAGTCCTGTGTTAACCTCTGAGTCGTTGATTCGTGAGACTTCAGCACAAAGCTCAAACTCGTGCATCTAGGAAACATTTCAGTTTCACACTGACATGAATTTCACAAATTTGTCTCCCAGATTCAGACTGTCAGTGTGGTTTTCTTCATCTACAGGAGGAGATGATGGTAGATGACCATCCAAATACTTACACAGTAGAATCACATGGAAACAAAGAGCCAATCAAAACCCAAACTATGTGTGTGTTGTTGCACTGATGCACTGCAGATGTTCACAACAGCTGTGAGGTGGCAGACATATGCACTCACTATCCTATTAAATATGGAGTATACTGATTGCATTTTCTTGGCCTACTGTCTCCATAATGCTGTTCCAGTGCTGTGGGAGGTGGGAGGAGCCGGAGATGTCACCATCCTGGATCAAAGCTGTGAAAGCACTTGTAGTGTTGCGTAACTTTGTGTGGATGTGTAGTAGAAGTATAACTTGAAACTGTGTTTGGCAGCAACGTTTCCAAACCTTTGAAGTCAATTCTATCAGATTTGAGGGGTTAATGGCACTGTGACCATCAATATAACAGCCCAGAGGGATTGCCAAGATGGCTGCTGCTTGGCAAGACTTATCTCTAGACGAGACATTAGCTCCAGTTTTTTTAAGGTTTTGTTCCAAACCTGGGTACATGGGCCTAGATGAAACGGTGTAGGAGGTATTCCAGTCTCTACCCATGTCTTTTTTTATTTTACAAAGTCTTTATTACCTCTTTGTCTGTCTATCAGCAATATGACTCAAAAAAATGTGAACCAAAATTGATAAAACTTTGTGGAAATATTGCTTGGGGCCCAAGAACATATTTCATTTTTAAGATAAAAGGTCAAGGCCACCAAAAATGTAAAAAATCCCCATCTCTCATGATCGGTGAAATTTTACATTTTGTTTCTCAGTGAATTTTTTACCTGTTTGGTTTTCTTTTTCATTTATTTTTAGAGGATGATATTAGAGTACATATAATGAATAAAATATTTCCAGATTATGTATGCCATTATCTATTCGTATGGCTCTCATTTTTTAACGTAAAACCCATCCATCCACCCATCTATTTTCTTCTACTTAACCGAGGCTGGGTTCACGTTTACGCTCAACTGTCTTTACCACAATGGACCAGTGCAGTGTCCGCATCACTGCATCTGCAGCCCAAATCCACCTGTCAATCTGCTTCCATCTCCGGTCATTTATGAACAAGACCCTGAGATACTTAAACTCCTCTACTTGGAGCAGCAACTCCTCCCTGACCTGGCATGGGCACTCCACCCTTTTCCAGCTGAGGGTCATGACCTCAGACTCAGAGGTGCTAATTCTGATGCCTGCTGCTGAGATGAGATTCTGAGGTACCAAGGCTGAAACCTTCTGCCACTTGGCTACACTTAGAAATTCTATCCATAAAAATTATGATCAGAATCGGTGACAGAGGGCAGCCCTGGCAGAGTCCAACATTCACCAGAAACGAATCCAACTTATTACCGGCAATGCAGACCAAGCTCTCACTGCAGTTGTACAGGGACTGAATGGCCTGTAACAAGGGGCCAGACACCCCATAACCCCACAGCACCCCCCCCCCAGGAAGCATTCCGCTTGGCCTGCTGGTACCAGTTAGCTGCCTCAGAAGTCCCACAGGCTAGCTCCTTTAGCTTGATGGCTCCCTTCACCTCCAGTGTCCACCATCTGGTTTGGGAATTGCCACCACCTCAGGCACCAACCACCTTACAGCTGCAACTTCAAGCAGCAGCCTCAGCAATAGAGCCTTTCAGTCCATTTGGATTCATTGTCCTTAGCCTCCCACAGAATATTGTCAAAGTTCTGCCAGAGGTGGGAAATGAAGATCTCATGGAATGGGGCCTCTGCCAGGCATTCTCAGCATACCCTCACTATACATTTAGGGGTGCCAGGTCCGTCCAGCGTCATTCCCCGCTACTTGATCCAACTCACCACCAGGTGGTGATCAGTTGACATCTCAGCTCCACTCTTCACCTGAGTGTCCAGAACATACAGCACTACATCTGATGATACAATTACAAAATTGATCATCGACCTGTGGCCTTGGGTGTCCTGGTGACAAGACATCCACATGCACTTATGGACATCCTTGTGTTTGAACATGGTGATCGTTATGGACAGTCTGTAGTTTGCTCAGAATTCCAATAACAAAACATCACTCAGGTGTAGATCAGACAGGCCATTCCTTCTAATCGCACCTCTCCAGGTCTCACTGTTGTTGCCCACATGAGCAGTCTCCCCAGTAGGACAATGGATGAAGCACCCTCATTTAGCTCATAAACGCAAATAACAGTTAGGCCCCATTCCCTGGCCCAAAGGCGCAGGGATACAATCCTCATGCTCATCACTGACAACTCTGACGTACAAGCAGCAAGCCAAGGGTGGTGAAAGGAGACTCACTCTAGCCCACCACCTCTCACCGAGTGTAACTCCAGACTGGAACAGAGTCCAGCCCCTTTCCAGGAGACTGGTTGCAGAGGTGAGCCTGACTATATCTAGTCGGTATCTCTGAACATCATGTTCTAGCTCAGGGTCTTTCCCCACCAGAGAAGTGATGTTCCATGTCCCAATAGCCAGTCTTGATAGCCGGGGATCTGTCTGCCAGGGCCTCCGCCCTTGCTGCCACACAACACACACTGCACCCGACCCCTACTGCACCTCCTGCAGATGATGGGCCTACAGCGGGGTGGGCCCAAAATACAAAAAACAAAGAGGATAAAAGAACAGAAAAACCCAAAAGAAAAAGGGAAACCAAACAAAAGAAATGCAAAGAACAAAACCCAGAGTAAACAAAAATAAGCAGAAAGTTAGCACTGAGCTGGCACCTGCAAGAAGGCCAAGCAGGCCGAAACATTGTGCCATAAGCTCAGGCTGCCATTAACCCCAGAATGGGGCAGCCCAGCCAGGCCCCATGGGCTTAGGCCTGGCCACCAGATACTCTCCCTTAAGCTCCCACTCCAGGCCTGGCTCCAGGATGGGACACCGGTCCCCAAGGAGGGTAAACCTTTACCTTGGTGTATCTGCCATAAGGATCGTTGGAATTGCTCTTTGTCTGGCCCCTCACCCTGGACCAATTTGCCTTGGGAGACCCTATCAGGGTCAAAAGCCCCCAGACAACATGACCCCTGGGATTACTGGGACACACAAACCCCTCCATCATGATTAGGTGGTAATTCACAGTGGGGGTGGGTTATATAAAAATATAAAATCCTTTCACAGTTTTTAAAAGCCAATAAGATTCACTTCTAGTCTTTGTGATCTAGTGATTTATGATGGAGTACGACAACATTGGGTGGTATGGCAGTGCAGTATCAGCACACAGAAAATTTGGGGTGACTGAGGTCTGCACGCTACTGAGTGCCCTTCTAGTATTATGATCTGTTTTTTCTAAGTGTTTTGTGGCTCCTTTTACTACAAATACATTTGTGTCAGTACAATCGGACCAATAAAGCATTTACTGTGAGTGTACTGAAGGATACGAGAGTACCCACTGACAGATGAGGCTGCTGATGGAGGCGGTAGTGGAGAGTTTGTAGCTCCACTGAAGCAGCAGGCAGTTACGTGATTAGTACATGGATTCCAATTACTGAGTGATCAGGAGGCTTCGCGTGTGTGCTTGTGTGAGTTTTTTTTCTATCATTTGTTCATGAGACTTTCTGTGTTTTCGGAAATGCATCATGAAGTAAACACATTTACTTTTTAACATCTATTTGAAAAAACACATTGTAGAGGAGTGTTGTTATTCAGCATGAGAAGGTTTAGCAGTAATCATTAGTGTCTCTTCAAAAGCTCGCTCTGTTTGTTTACCATTTAGACAGGGGAGGAATTCTGGGTGAATGTCAGTGAACTGAAAGCATAAAAGTTTCCCATCACATCCTGACACATTCACATTCTGATAAGTTGAACAGAATGACAAGCACATCCCTGTGGATACACCTGTGAAATAATAACAGCCTATTTTACAACTTTTAGCTTCAGTGTAAGATAAGTGCAGCATTAAAAGGAGTACAGTGACTCCGAGCCACCTGTATTTACTTCCCATTAGGATGGTAATTGTATGGCCTTAGCCTGCAGATGTTACAATAGCAGATGGTAGTAGGTTGATTTTTTAACATACACACGTACTCATTTGTGTTTGTCTCTTAAGGCTCCTTCACACTGTGTGATTTTTTTTTTTAATCTGCTGAGGTAGAAAGATCAGAAAGTTGAGCGTGCGTGTAAAATCAAGCTGCTATTTCTGAGGATAAAAAAATTAAGGCAAAACTGCAAAAAGCCAAAAGATGCAATTCCTCTAATGTCCACTGGAGGCTCCAGCAGTGAGTCAGTCCCCCTAGACTCCCATGTTAGCTAGCTCCAACTTTACAGCAGAAATAAACACATTTACAGTCTGATACAGAAACTGTTCTGTCTCTGTAGCTAATTCCTCCAACTGTACGGGGGAAGAATGTGATCATAACCCACCTGTTTAACCCTTTACCACAGGCCTGCCGGCCTTAACTTCAAAGGTGCCACCATTTGCAGATTTTTCCCGTAATAACCCTATATTGGGTGTGAAGTGCAATTTCTCAGCTTTCAGAAACCATTTATGTCAAGGATCAAAGCTGGGTGAACTCAAGAGGCAGACTCCTGGGGAAAGTTTAGGGAGGTTTATTTACAAGACCAGCAACACAGGGGATAACGCAGCGTTGTCTTGGGTTAGGTGGTGGTGGCGGGGGCTTCCTGTTTCGTTTCAGGTCTACTCCTTGGCTCAGTTTTCCTTTTAAGGGTTATCTTGTCTCTCCCTCCACTCGCGGTAATCTGGGGCACAGGACAAAAACAGGTTCACAAAGATTCAGGCAACACGGAAGGACTTACAGGCATGAAATGTGAGACGGTCAGACTAACTGTTTCACAGTAAAAGATCCAGCGAAGACTAGAGGCCACTTGTCAGTTTAAATAGGAGTCATGATGGCCACATCAGCAACAGGTGTGTGAATCAGCCTCCTGCAGCAGCTGGTTCAGTAGGCGGAGACCCAGGCTAGCCCAGCCCAGGAAGAGAGAGAGACCCCAGCAGAGCAACCCCAGGACCGCCAGGGACCATGACAGTTTAAAATTTTCCAATAGGACAAGCGGTCACGTAATTACGATAATTCAAAGTGCGTTTGATCAGACGTTTCAGCGGTGATACAGTCGGTGTTAATCAGCTGATTGCGACAAGTAAGGGCAGGTAACAGGTGCATCGTCGCTGCTCGCCACTGTTAAAGGGTTAAATTGTATTAAGGCTAAAAGTTTCCAAAACCAATGACTGACATTATGGTGGTTTTATATTTAATCAATGCATAATATGTACAGATTTTTTGTTGTGATTTTCCCAACTTCCTCCCACTCTACAAATGGACACCAAAGAATGGCAACGATGGGCACTGCCGTCTTGTGCTGGTGGCTCTATTAGAAACCAGAGTTTGCAGAGCGCTCACAGGTGTTGGTGTTGAGAGATGAACCATTTAAGGAATCTGGGTGTGTCTCTCCACTCAAAGAGCCAAATGTTTCCTTCTTTAACCTGCAAAATAATCAAGGCTTGGTGTTAATGAGGGATTTTTATCTTTGGTATGTTTATGTGTATCTGTGTCGTGGTCCTGACCCTATTGGGGCCTGGTAACGTAAAGGTTAAAAAAAAACTCTGCAGGAATTTGGGAAGATGAAACAGGGATCTAACCAGCATGATGTTGGTACACTACGCTTCTCTAAAACCTCAATTTTACTGTTTTGGGCACTCCCACTGTCCTTATTTTTTTAACCAGAAGTGACCATATTTGGATGTGAGTGTGGAGTTAAGCTAAATTATTAGCTAATATTAATTAGCTTGGTTATCAAGCTGCATCAATAGACTGTATGGGAGCATCACACAGATACAGATCCCTGCGACATCCAAATAAAATCCCAGAATTTCTCTCAGCAAAACTGGAGCTCAGACTTCTCTGTTAGTACAATTAACTGCATAGCAGCCATGTTATCAGTCAGATAAAAGTATTACAAATGCTCCAACAGCACAAACACGGTCCAGAGGTCCTGTTTAGGGACTCCAGTTAGCTGAGGGGAAGCCTAGCAGACAGCTAGCAGCTACAGTCGCCTGTGTCACCATCCACCTGTCAGTCAATAAGTGCTAATAATCCAAACGTTAAGCCTTAAAACAATTTAAACAGGTGAGTTTTTTGTTTTGTTTTGTGGTTGTTGTTTTTGGGGGGATTTTGGCTTTTGCTGACAGTGTAGAGACAGGGAATGGGGGAAAGACACAGGGGAAGACACGCGGGCAAATCGGCAAAAGGCCATGACCCCAACCCCCGCTGCCCACACTGTAAAGCGGCATATGCATGTGGCCACCTGCTCTACCACTGAGTCACCCGGGCGCCCTTAATCTGGTGAGTAATAAAGACGTTCTCACCCTGTGCAGTTGTTATGAAGGGGGAAATTAACTATAGAGACCAAAACAGTTTTAGCAGTAAAGTTGGATATTTTGACATAAGTGTCTGTGCGACTGATTGACTGCTGGAGCCTCTGGTAGTCATTAGAGGAACTACAGTTTTCTTCAGCATTGGGCTAATTTTTTGCCCCAGATACCGATGCTTGTTTAAACTCAGGAGTTTCTTCTGCTTGTACTCCATCACACACAAACTCGCTGAGCGCTACCCAATCCCTTATACACACTAATAACGCAACGCACATCATTCCACTATCAATATTCTCAAAGCGTTCACCACGAGGCTTCGCTTATGAATGCAAAAATAACTGTCAAGGTTGATAATTACCGTGTAAAACCAAGAAATTTAAAGCTGATTAGGAAAATGACAGCCAGTAACTCAGCAATTTAGCAGTGCACCGGTGCAGCATGCCTTCGAGCAACAATTTTTGAGTAATCTTCTGCTGATTGTCCTGAAACAGTTTGCACACAAAGCATACTTTCCCCCCTAGTGTGTTCTGACAAAAGGCAGGGCCGCGAGGCAACACTGACTCGCCTGGCTGCTGCTGGTGGCTGCTCGAGGTTGAGAGGGGTTAAACTCACAAGCAGCAATTGGAGCTACTTAAGTGCTGTCAAGGCACAAATTTGGACAGAGCACCAGGCTGAATAATTACAGAATAACAAGGGAAAGGGGATCTTTGTTTGGTCAGGGGAGAGAAATAATTGATTTAGGAGGGGAGGAGTGACTCAGATTTCTTCCACCTTTTTTAACACACCAGAGGACACACAAGGTCTCCAGCAGTGGTACTTGCCATCCAAGGGAACTTCCAACCTACTAGAACGAAGAGCAGGGAGAGCTTGAAAAAATGTAATTAATTGGATCAGATTAAAATTAATGAAGTAATTAAGGAGCTGCCTGCCCTAGTTCTTCTAGTCTGGAAGTGTAAAACGTACCACTGGCAGCGGGAGTGGTAGGAGTAGCACCATGGAGTAACTTCGATTTAGAGTGCAGGCAATTTTAATGAGGAGGGAGAGAAACACTGAAAATAAACAGCTCGAGGAAGTGAAAGTGGTGATCTGTGGGATGCCACTTTTCAATTTATTTTCTACATCTTTGTAAGCGCTCACTGTTGCTGTGGTTCTGCACTTTTCTAAATGGCAGCTTTTCTTTGTCTGTTCAGCCAAATTGGCCACCACAGTGCTGACTATCAGGTTCCCCCTCTCTCTTTAATTCTCTTCAATCTGCCAATTCTGCAGGACAAAATAAGTGGAGCAGAGGACCAGCCCAAGAGCAAATGAAAAATCTTCTGTTTAACTGGCTATAGGATAAAATCCTTCAGTGATGCTCTGTTATTACCATTTAAAGAAAGTATGGGTTCACTTGAAGCTGAGCCAGAGTAGTTAAAGGTGAGACAAGAGAGTTTTCTGTGAGTCAAAGCAAGATTCCAGTAGTGCTAATATCTAATTAGTAGTAAACTCAGAGCGGAGCTGATGCTGTCTGTTGCTGTCAGTCACATAGATTTCACATCCTCCACCTGATAGGAAGTAGTTAATGCCTCACTGAGGCTGGTTGTTCCAAACCTGGGAAACAGAAGCCGTGGTTTTAATGTTAAACTTGGACAACAGTCTACATTTGAAAGAGTACAGAGATTGTTGGAGGCATGTGTCATCATGCCACAATTTACAGAGTCCTTTTTTATATCCTTTATTTGTTGTTTGGCTAGGTTAGGTACCAAAAAAATACTCTGTTACATTTAGGAACTGAAGACTGCTTTTTAGGTTTATGCCATGAAACTATTTGGGATCAGTTAGGGGCTTCAGCCAAGTGTTTCAATCCAAGATGAATGACTAGTTTTGAAACTTGACCCTAGAAGGACTTTAGTGTTTGTCTGTATTCCAGTATGACAATTTTTAATGGTAAATAAATGAAAATTATTATTTCATTTGAGGGAAAAAGCTATCCACACCTCCCTGTCCCTATGTGAAAAGGTAATTACCCCCTTTTGTTTAAAGTATGAAACAACGTCGCTGCCATCTATATCGGCCTGGAAAGGGTTACAAAGCCATTTCTAAGGCTTTGGGACGCCAGAGAACCATGGTGAGAGCCGTTATCCACAAATGGAGAAAACTCAGAACAGAGGCGAATCTTCACAGGTGTGGCTGGCCTACCAAAAATACTGCGAGAGCACGTCGACCACTCATCCAGGAGGTCACAAAAGAACCCAGAGCAACGTCTAAAGAACTGCAGGCCTCATTTGGCTCACTTAAGGTCAGAGCAAAAATGGCCTCCATGGGAGAGCTCCAAGGTGAAAGTCACTGCTGACCAAAAAGAACACAAAGGCTCGTCTCACATTTTTATTCAACCTTCTGAGACCTGACACTGGACAAAAAGGGCCTGTATCCAGAAAGATCCGTAACGCTCCGGAATGATCCGTTGCAGATCCAAATTTATGGATCTGTCATGCATCCGTAATGTTTCCGGAGAGAATACGGGATGATCTGATCTGTCACAGATGTTTAAATGGATATGTCCAGATATGTAACGGATGTTTATTCAGAGTTTGGATTTTTCAGGTTCCAATCTTGTCCGTTTACGGAGAAATCTAAAAAAATGTATCCGTCAAGATCTGATGCGCATTCGTTGGGATATTGTCCGTATCTGTGACGGATACAGAGGTATCATACCTCGGACAGTATCGTATTTTAGGGCTTTTATTCCATTGTGAGCTCCTGTTTGTAAAGCATTTTTAATTTCTCCTTAAACTAAGCTTCTTCTTCAAGCTGGAAGTTGTATGCTCTTGCATGATTATCACATACTTTTATTTAAAAAATATTTGTTCTCAGATGGGGACAATGGGTTTATTTTATAGCATAACACAGTAAAGTCAAGTAAAGTGGCTTAACAAAGTATAAAATACTACTGAGCAGAAGGAGCAGCAAAGCCAAAATGTAATGTCCCCACATGTGGACGCAGAGTCTTAGGAGGTTAATATTATTTTTATTTTTTTTTAATGAATATACAGCACCAGTCAAAAGTTTGGACACACTCACCCATTCATTAGAATTGGGGTTCAGTATCTTGGCCAACGACACTTTGGCATGCAGGCTGGAGCAGCCAGGAATCGAACATGCTCAACGTGCCCGAAACATCCTGGCCGGACGCTGAACCACCTCAACTGGCTTCTTTCAATGTGGAGCAGTAGCTCTGCTTTACATGCTCTTCACCACAACAGACTAGTACAGAGACTAGTGGTGGGCGGATCGATCCAAATATCGATAATATCGATACCAACGTTGGTATTGATATTGATCAATACTAGTGTAATAAGATCGATACTTCAGCTTCAGTTCCTCTCCTGTATGCAGCGCTGCAGTTTCATCAAAGATGCGAGCTGACTGTTTAACAGCACAGAGCAGGCACACTTTGCTCCTCCCTCCCTGCAGTGTTTTTACATTATCCTGTCACGTGACATGTAACACATTTTACTTGGGGCAAAGAGAATTTGTTAGCACTGCCGGCCTGCGGGCCACTTCGGCCCCGCCCCCTACTTCCAGCCCGCAATTTGATGTCAAAAATATTAGACAATTTGGCCCTTTAAGTTACTTTTTTTATATTTCGCTTTCCCCTCCAATTAAGAGGAGTTATCGAAATGTCAAAAAAGCAACTTAAAGGGCCAAATTGTCTTATATTTTTTATATTAAATCGAAGGCCGGAAGTACGGGGGCGGGGCCGGAAGTGTAAATGTTTTATAATGTTGTAGATAATTTTGTACAGCTTGTTTATTTAAGAAAAAAATCCAGAAAATTATTGAATGAAGGGATATTTTTATTACATTATTGAATGATCATTTTGTACACTTTATTTAAGAAAAAAATCCAGACATCACAATGTATGGGGAAAATTGTTTTGTTGCTGTTCTAATGTTTCAGAACAAAAACTTTTATTTTGATAAAATATTTTCTATTTACCTATAAACTTTCCCCAATTCTATTCTGGCTTTTAACTAATTATTGATCAAAAGTAAAGAAAAGAAAATCACAAAACAGTTAAACTTCAAGAAAATTCTTCATATTTATTAAAAAGTATCTGTATCGGTATCAGTATCGGCAATACTGGCTCGGTATTTACTTGGTATCGATCAATACCAAATCTTGCAGTATCGCACACCACTAACAGAAACATCATCTCTGCACACAGTGCACCTGTCCATCTGTCAATCTCCTGCACCACTCAACTTTCACTGATGAGATCTTTGATGAGAAAGATCCAGCGATACCTGAACTCTCCCACTGCAATAATACAGAATAAACATGCTCCATGCTTCTATTTTTGTGTCTCTTTTTTAATATTCTTCATTGTTTATTTCCTTTTCTTGTTAGACCATTTGGACTCAATGTTATTTATTGCAGCAGGCTCTTAAAAAGTTTCTAAATTATTTTGAGGAAGAAAACCTCACTTTAGGATCTTTCCAAACACAAACAAAGAACCTTCCTCAGTGGCACTGACTGTAATCATCAGCCTGCAATAAGCCCACTGCTCTTGATACTCAGACTAAATGATGGGTACCTTCAGTACTTGCTAGCATAAAACTCAACAACTTACAATTATACCATGAAAACAGTTAGAATTATGGTACAACTTATAATTATACAACCACAAAGGACAGAAAAAGGACACACCTGTAGAAAGTGCAGGGACGCAGCCAGAGATTAGTGCTGTGCATAAATAAAGCATCATTATGGATTTACAGAATGGCCAACCGTCATCATCAGCAGATCAAAGTGTAGACCAAATGTTATAATTATGTTCTCCCATTCGGACTGATCTGGAAGCAGTGACAGAAACAGACTGACATTTATATACTGACTTATTTGATATCAACAAGAGACAAAGAAAATGACTGAAATAGAAATGAGAGGGGAAAATATATGAGAAAAATATGCTTTCAAATTTTCATTCATCCAACAATAAAACCATATTCCCTGTTTATTGCTACAGTTGCATATGTGAGATGTTTGACCTTAAAAAGGAGAGAAAAATATTAGATTTTTGTATACAAAATCAAAGCTTTTAAAAATGTCACTTTCTTTAACTGGTTATCTGTTCCTGCTGGGAGACTGTCTCGTCTTTGAATAGATGAGTCTCCTCTGAAATTCTCTTTCTCTGCCCCACTGTGGGCACGAACAGGAAAAGCGAGCATCTCCTCAGCAATATTTACTCTCTAAATCCTGCAAATAACACTCATAAACACAGCTTTACTTTATGCATTTACTTTATGTGTAAATATTCCGACTCTTCTTAACAACTTATACTGTCTTAATGTGGAACAGATTACCAAAATAAAATCACCAAAGTAATTTTCTAAAGGGCAGTGTTGTTCACTAAGCAAGTACTGCATGTTGGAGTTGTAGATTTGGATCTTCTACATGATAGAAGAGCATAACTGAACCACTGACCTCTCAGTGCTGGGGTCAGTGTTTTTCTTGTCATGTGTCTGTATTTAAGATGAACCACTATAAACTTGCTTTTTTGAACACAGAAGCAACAGTAAAACTGAACTGGTCTGAACATGGTTTTTCCTCTCCTGTCTAAATCCTCCAATTAAATAATCCCAACCAGGAGTGCTTTCTCTTTAAAACAAATGAATATGGATGGATAGGTGGATGGATGGATGGATGGATGGATGGATGGATGGATTAATGGATGGATGATGGATGGATGGATGGTGGATGGATGGATGGATTAATGGATGGATGGATGGATGGATTAATGGATGGATGATGGATGGATGGTGGATGGATGGATTAATGGATGATGGATGGATGGTGGATGGATGGATTAATGGATGGATGGATGGATCAGGATTTGTGGTTATCGAGGTAACTTCAAGTTTAAATTCTGAGTTTTTAGTGTTGGTGATCGTGGTTTACTTCTTACAGGTGTACATCACCATGGTGACCAGACCAGGTTATGTTCTAGACTGTAGGTCAACAGGTATGCAACCACCACCTAATAACCAACCAGATCTCTTGGAAAGTAATGTCACTGTTCCTAGATGAGCCCTCAGACCTCAGGGTGCAGATAGTCAGAAGGTCTTACGGCTTTGTCTTTTCCTGATGAGCATCAGTGAGAAACATAGTGTCACAGTCTGCCTTCCAGTGGCCTGTGACTCTCTCTCCTCAGTGTGTGTGCGTGTGTGTGCGTAACCTTTTGTGTTTCAGTGGGCTGGTCCTTCTGAGCCTCCGCTTGGCCGCTGCAGCACACGTGTTGATCCGCTCATCTAGCAGGTATTTATGCAGCGCTGTGGCCATCAGTCAACGCTGGATTGTCCAGTATGCACATTAGTGATCCTGGCTCAGTTCATCCCTTGTCTCCAAACTTACCTTCGCAGTACGTCTGCTCACTTGTGTGTTTCTCTCCACACAGAACTCCCCGGCATCCCTGAGCGAGAAGGAGTGGTGAGAGGCTAGAGTCTCTTTATTTGGGAGCTTCTCGGACCCTGTCTGTCTGCGGAAATCCGTAACCTCTGTGGACCCGTCTTTCTGGGGAGATCCTGCCCGAGTTATCCTCAGTTGTGTGTTGTAAATAAACTTCATTAATATAGATACACACAGTCATGCTCACACTCAGCTGTGTTACTTTCTGTTTGTATTATATGTTCTGATAATCTTACAGTTTTATCTTCCTTTGTGAAATCAGCTGCTCTGCAGTCAGTAGACCTATCCATGTTTCTGATTGGTCAGATGCTGCAAACGCTGCTTCTTCCATTTGAACACGCTGTGTTGTTTGTGATTTTTGAATCAAATTTTCCAGGAAATACATCACCACAGCAGTATCGTGTGTCCCAGTCACAGCGTGTTTCTTTTCTGAGGGGGTACAAGAGTCCATTTAGTGCAATGTATCGGGTATATCTGAACGAGAAGTATCCCAAAGACATCCATGTCAGAGAGGGTCAATGTTTTTTGTCTATATGAAGATGAGTTCCCTGAGAGTGGATATTCTTTCTATTACCCTGTCTCTTTCTGTGCTGACCCTCGAAGAGTGACAGAAATCAAAGCAGGATAACTGGACTTTAATCAGCAGGAATCCCTCATGGATCTTTTTTCATTTCTATCATTCTTTCTCTTTTTCTACCTTCACTTCTTTTCTATGCTAATCCCCCCATGATCCACTTCACATTGTCTTAAATTAACCCCCCACCTCCTGCACCTTTCCTCCTATCGGTGTGTACAGTGTCCCGACTGTCCCCTTCCTGATTATAATTCCATACGACGCATGACTTACATTTCTCGGATAATGACACTGCATGTCCAGCCTGACAGGCCAACTTCAATTGATGATGCAAAAAATAAAGTGTGTGTGTGTGTGTGTGTGTGTGTGTGAAAGAGAATCTCAATTAATGGAAAGGAACGCCGCATAGACAGGAAGAACAAAATTGGGAATTAGTGGCTCTCAGTAGAGGAGTGGAAGCAAATCAGATTTTATGACCTCATGCGTATTAGAGCGGAGAAGATTAGCTGAGAGGGCAAACGATGGAGAGGCGGTGTGTGTGAGATGAATGCTCAAGAAGCTGCAATTTGTTTTATTTTTGTAATTTCCTTTTCCTCAGGAGGTTTCAGGGGACGCACTTAATAAACTTCAGTCATGTGGGGATGGCTTCTGCTCAGCATTATTGCTGAAGTTTCCTCCCAACATCCAATTTCACATTTATGTAGTTATTTATATATTACATAAACGTTAAAGCAAACATTAAAATTGTTACATATCTCCATGTTCTTATTCCCAGTTGGTCAAAATCTGCAGTTTTACTAAAGTCACTGGTGTCTTAAATATATACACGAGGTGTGAGAGCAAAGGCTCCTGAAGAAGTCCACATGAAGAGGCAGAATGGGTGACAGAGGCATAAATCACACAACTGCCACCCAGCATGTGCCCTGTGCAGACCTTTTAGTGTAATTTTCATTTCGGACACCAAACACCAATTAATGAGGTGGCTTAAAATAAACGCTAAATGTAACTAACGGTCAGTGGCCGCTCAGCCCATTCTCATCTGCAGGGGGTCAGTTTGAGACATTGTGGTTCCTGAACCTCCCCAAGTAGGTTTCAATGCCTAAATCTAAAGTCAAAACTGAGAAAATGAAATGAAAATGAAACAAATCAACAAGTGATGAAAAAAGAGTCAAACAAAAAAAACAGGATCTCAACGGGACAGAAGCAAGGATTTCCATTAAAGCGATCCAGACCAAATGACGGTAGGCCATGTGATGAATTAGAAATCAGAACAGGCTCTACGAATACATGGGAACACATCTGTCTGCTGCTGGGACAGAAAAGAGCCCCGTCTAACAGGAAAATGTGGAATAGCTTTATTGATCCAGAGAAAACAAACAAGAAAAACATTTTTCTGGAATCCCAAAAAAATAAATAAAAGCTGATCTAATTAAACCACTAACCACACTTTTCTTTTTTTTTCTAACTTGTTTTTCTCTCAACCTAGATTTAGTATTTGTTTAAAGCTCCTTCATAAAGTGACTGTAACCAAACAGTTTCCCAGAAATGAGGCTGAAATTACCATTAACTACAGCCATATAAAAGCAGGTATGATCTGGATAGCAATAAACATGAATAGTGATGACATTCAACAAAAATGTTACATCTGAAAAAAAAAAGTGAGCTCAGAATCAAGCCTTGAGGAACTCCATATTAAACATGTATGTAAAAAAAAGTATTAAAAAAAGACTTTTAAAAGGCTTATGGCCATACCACTCCGAACATGCCCGATCTCATCTGATCTCAGAAGTAACACTCCATTATTATTGTTTCATTTATTTACTTGATTGATTGATTAGCATAATCAAGTAAATTGGTAAAATTGGGGTCAATTATAACTTACAGCAGCATTGTTTCAAAAATTAAATCCAAATGAACAGATAATGATATATCTAGTATGGATGTATTTTATTCAGTTTATGCACCCTAATGAAACTAAAAGGAAGAAAAGAAAAACAAAGAGATGAAAAATTCACTGAGATACATTTTTACATTTTACTTTTTTTTAACCTCCTGAGACCCTGCGTCCACATATGGGGACATTACATTTTGGCTTTGCTGAACCTTATACTTTATTCTGCTCAATAGTATTTCATACTTTGTCAGGTCATGCTGTTTTTGTTGTGTTATGCTATAAAATAATCCTACTGTCCACATCTGAGGACAATTTTTTTTCCATAAAAGTATGTAACAACCATGGAACAAAATACAACTTCCTGCTCAAAAAGGAAGCTTAATTTTTATAAATATCAGGTCCATCTAATCACAAATATCTAGGAGAAATTAAAAATCTATTACAAAAGGGAGCTCGGGTCTCAGGAGGTTAATTTTGTCAGTGATGAGAGTAAGAGAAACATTTTTGATAAGCTTGATCTTTTTTTTCTTTTTTGGCCTGTCATGTCCGGCATTTTATGCAATCAGAATGATGGTCCAATTGCGTTGCTGCTGCCAAACATATTTGCTTTTACAACAAGAGCTCTATAAGTTTCTATAGGCTATTCTTGTTGTTTATATTTTATTTCATTTATTCTTGCCAGACCTGACAGGCAGGAAGAAGAGGAAAGAAAAGATGGGGGGGGGGGAATACAGAAAAGAAAGAAAGAAGGAGAAAAACAGATAGGGGCACATACATATACACC